>CAIGRO010309514.1:0-23620 GCA_903798355.1 Fraxinus baroniana | reverse complement strand
TTACAAAACTCAGGTTTTTCATTGACTTAATTAATTATATTTTACAATTAATTTATTAAATTAAATATTTAATTGACTCGCCCCGCCCCATCCCATCCCACCCTACCTCCACCACTGTTCCGACGACCGTTCTCCGACCGCGCTTAATTCCGATGACTATTTTCTGGTGACCGTTGGCCGCCGCTTAATTTTTGGTAACTACTCCGATTCCAATGTCACATATATATTATTAAGGTTACAGATTATTTTGAGGTCACAAATGAAAAAATTTATAGGTAACAGATTTTTAATTGGTCACAAGTTAAGAAAATTTGTTAGCCACATATTATATTTGGAGTCACGGATTTATAAATTTTAATGTCACAGTTAAATAATTAGTCCCAGAGAACTATATAATTGGTCACAAATCGATATAGTTGGTCACAGACATTCAAACACTCGTCTACCAATCCCAAAACACATCCAATACTTGGTCACAGATAGACTAAATAGTTGGTCACAGAAACTCTTCGTTTTATTCGCCTGACGCCATCGCCACCAATTACTTGGTCACAGATCGACCACATTGTTGGTTACAGAAACTCTTCGTCGCACCCACTCAGCGCCGTCGCGACCTCCATAGTCTCGACCACCAACCAATAATAACACCATCGACAACCAACCACCGACAATAGCCACACACAGAGATCCGCTCGCTCAGCCACACACGGATCTGCCACACCACAACCGAGAAACCACCACGACAAAATCGCTGCACCTCACCATTTTCATTTCCAAAAAACCATCACAATGTGCAAATCACTAACCACAAGATCTGATAATGAAGAAAAATCCAAAATCACAAAAAATAAAAAATCCAAGATTTGGTTAAAGAGCTGATGCCGTTCAGCAGCATCGCAGCTACGCTGCTCGCCGCCTGTGACGTTGCGATTAGCAGCAGCAGAGGAGGGGAAGGGAATGGAAGGGGAGGGGGAGAGGCAGCGGGCAATGGCGATCGAGGTGGTCAACAGTGGCGGTGAAGGCGGGAGAGTGGAAAGAATTAAATGAATTATGGTTTAGTTAGTGTTTTATACTTAAAATAAAGTTGGTGGAGTTGGTAGTAGGGTGAGTATGTAGATTAGTTTATTTTAAAATAATATTATTATTATTAATGGTAAAAATTAAAATCTAATTTTTGATTAAATAAAGTATAAAACTGATTTTTTTAAAAGTCAAAACTAAACACCCGATTTAGTATAATTTCCTCCTCTTCATTTATTTGATTATAAAAAGGAGGGTAAAGAATTTGAGATTTTTAAATAATTAAATCTTTTGCCCTTTTAAACAATTTGGTCAAAGCCATTGAACAAGAACATTTAGAGTGGCACTCATTCCAACTAATTAGTAATTCCCCTAGCATTTTCCCTCGATCAGTGTGATAGTGAGAAGAGTGATAGAGAGAGAATGAGCATGGCAACGAAGACGGTGTGTGTAACGGGAGCATCGGGATACATAGCTTCATGGATCGTCAAGTTCTTGCTTCAGCGTGGCTATACTGTTAAAGCCTCTGTTCGTGACCTCAGTTAGTCTTCTCTCTCTTCTTTGATTCAATTTTGTTGAACGATCATTTTACGATATGGGTTATCATCTTTCATTGGAATTTTTTCTTGGGAGTTTTGATAAAGTGAAGTATTTTTCAGTAAAACTAAGAGATGTCAGTCTTCTCTCTCCAATTTTAACTCTTGACCTATTTGGTTGTACGATCATTTCACGATTTGTTATCATCTTTGATTGTAATTGTTTTTTATGTGTTTGATTTGACTCCCTCTTCAAAAGTTAATAAAATTAGTCGTGGAATAAAAAATGAATTTTGAGGCCAAAATGATAGAATTCAATATGGCATGCGATTGCATAGCCACATACGGGGACCAAAGGCCCCACATTAACTATGTGGTCAAACGACTCAAACCTATGCGACCGCATAGAGAAAAAATAGAATAAAACTAAATGTACAATATTTTTTGGACAATAATGGTTGACAATCATGTTTTGTCAAAATCCTAATATGTGATGTAGAAAACAATTTTTAAAAATGGATGGATATGATAATGTCAAATAGGATGTTGTCAACTAATACTGCCAACTAATGTTGTACATGTAGCACGATTCGAAAAAATATAGCCTTTTTATGGCAGTTGCTATTTGAATTTTGGTGGCTTTTCGTCTGATTTTGGCACCATTTCGTGGTAGACTATTGAGGCTATACACAGGTGATCAATGTTCAAAGGCAAAATGATGAATAATTCTTGAAAACATTTTTATTCCACACATCATCATTGAAGTAAAAACTCCTTCAAAAATTTCCATTTTGTGTTCTTCAAGTTCTGGAGGATTTTAACTGGTGTTTAAGTGTTAAATCATTTACAAGGTTTGATTAATCCTGCAAACCATTTGCCATAATCCCTTTAAGCATCATTTTCAATCCGAGAGGAGGCAAATATAGTTTGAGAACAACATTTTCGTGTTCAAGCCTTCTTTTTCATCTTCTCATTGATCTTCTTTTCGTTTTTCTCCAATTTTCTGGTTTTTTGTTCTTTGCTTTCATCTCCATACCTCTTTGAGTCTTCGTGCACCTTATATTTTTCAACACCCTGTCTTTCACGATATGGGTTTGATTTTTATAATATTGAACTTTATGTTTAACATTTAGGGGAATCAAAAACATTCTCACCTTAGCAAATCATGAATTTTCATTTTTGCAGTTAAAATTTACCCATTAACTGAATCGAAACTCTTTGGGTGCTTGTATTGAAAATTGAAAAAAGATTAGCTTTTTATTAAAAAAAAAAAAAAAAAAAAATTCATTCCAAATTTCTTATTAGCGCTGGTCTAAAATGTTAACTAACATCTGTAATTTTGCATGGAATTTTAAATTTCATATAGTTAAAAAATTATGTTCCTGAATTATTGTATGCAAAATATGAACTATGTTTTGTTAATGATTTGAACTGGTTCTTGGTTACCTTCTTTTTAAGTTTGATTCCAAATGAAATATTTTTATCTTCCTATGTTATATTTTTGTTGAAGACTCTACGGGATAATTTGTGAAAAATTATGTTCAGATCCCTTGGATGAACAGGTTGTAGAAAAATTCAGAGCTTTAAATACAAAATGGGAATAATAATATAGAAGAATGAATGGACCCAAGGAACTCGTATATGTAAAGACTCAAGTAAATAAAGCGCTTATTGAAGTGGAAAGCCTATTTATTCAACCAAAAATTGAGGCACAAAACATGAACTCTAGGCACTGTTGCCTGTAAAGGAATAAGGAAAATATTCTACACCTTGCCTTATTGTATTTCCGTCAAAATATTAATTCATTTGTTGAATATATATTTATGGAGTATGTGAGTTTGCCTGCAGATGATCCAAAGAAGACTGAACACTTACTTGCACTTGATGGAGCCAAGGAGAGACTTCATTTGTTGAAAGCAAACCTACTAGAACAGGGATCTTTTGATGCTGTGGTTGATGGCTGTGAAGGCGTTTTTCATACTGCATCGCCTTTCTTCCATGGTGTCACAGATCCACAGGTATCTACCTCATTCCTTCTTTTTTCTTTTGGTTGTGGATTTCTTTATGCCATACTTCATTTTATTGAGAAGGAGATTGAAATGAAAAGTTGTAAACAATAATGTGCTCCTTTCAGTTTTCCCCGAACATAATCATACCATGGTCATTATCACAAAAAATTGGGGGAGGGGTGGGTTAATTGCAAATAACATAATGTCAAGTTTTTAAGTTACAGTATGTCTAACAAAATTTTTGACACTTGCGTTTTTCTATAGCTACATAACTAATTTATTAGTTTGAACTAAGTTTTTAGGTAAAGAAAGTGATTCTATCCAAATCTGGTCATGGAATTGTAGAAGCGTTCAACATGATGTTTGGCTGTAGCTGAGCCTACAATTGCTAAATGTGATGCTGGATGACATCTCCGTTCTTTGTCTATCAAATCGACTTAGTATTTATATTCATGTTTGAGAAACATTAATTACTTTTTTTCACTCTCTTCTTCAGGCAGAATTAATTGATCCTGCCCTCAAAGGGACACTCAATGTTCTTGAATCATGTGCAAAAACACCATCTGTTAAAAGAGTTGTTTTGACATCTTCTATCGCTGCTGTTGCTTACAATGGCAAGCCTCGAACACCTGAAGTGATGGTCGATGAAACTTGGTGGTCTATTCCGGAGGTCTGCAAAGAAATGAAGGTTTGTACTGTTCTTCAGCATTCGCTTTGAGATACGTACATCTGCAAATGCAGGCAGACTTTTAAATAGATTTTGTGGGGGTTTTTTTGGCCATTGACTATCTAATTTTATAGTTTTGGTTTTTATTCCCTGAGAACCAATTTATTTAATTCGTGGAGGATACAAATTTCCTAATCTTAATTAATGATGAGGCTTTGACTTACAAAATATATTTTAAATATTGGAAATGAGAAATCAACAATTTACTATTTGCAACAAGTGGTAACGGTAATAACATATCAATGTGATGAATAGTAAATTAATATACCAAAATTTGGGGACAGTTATTGAACCAGTGAACTCGTGAGAAATATCAGACAGGTATTCATGTATTGTTGCAATAGAAAAGCTTGTAACATGTTTGAAAATAGCCTTGTTGGAGTCTTTGGGCAGTAGAGACTAGAATGCTAAAATCTGAATATGAGGAGATTGGTTCTCAATTTCTGTTTCGCTTGGTTATCTATACTTAATGTTCCGTGCTCTTTTCTTCCGATTTTCATGTTGTTTCTACTAGCAATGGTATGTGCTTTCAAAGACATTGGCCGAGGATGCTGCCTGGAAATTTGTGAAAGAGAAAGGTCTCGATATGGTCACCATAAACCCAGCTATGGTTATTGGTCCACTGTTGCAGCCCACACTTAACACAAGTGCTGCAGCAGTTTTAAACTTGATAAAGAGTAAGTTCTATTTGCTGAACAGTTAGATGTTAGACCCTTTGTTCTTTTTGCACAAGCATTGCTTTATTTTTCCTCAAATGATTAAACTACGATACTGCTAATGTTAGTTGTCAACAATATTAATATTCATGGAATCAGGTCATTTGTTTCTTTTGATTCAGATCGGTTATTGAGAAACTTTGATCAGTAGCTTCTATTTACTCATCCCATTCTCTAAAACCCCACTTCTATATTGGCATATTGGCGAGTGATGCGTAACGGGAAATTTCAATCTGCACAGTCACTTCAGCTATGCAAATCATATTAATAAAAGCATATTTGGGAAGTATTTGCTTAAATTTATAACAGATAGGAATGAGTGGTGGATAAGTTGATAGTACTTGTAGATCCAGAAATGTGTGGATAAAAAGTGGATTGAGTATTTATAAACGGTTTATGAATATGAGCAAAACATAGGCTAAGTTTCACTTTAATCTTTTTTCTATTGAGAAGCGTATATGGTAAAACTACACAATTGATGGCATGAAATTCTCACACTGTAAAATTATTTGTTTTTTAGTATTGATATTAGAACTTTTCCTGTCATTTTTACCTTTTCTTCTTGGAATACCTAATAACTCGTGCATGGGTAACTTTTTATGCAGGTCCTGAACCTTACCCAAATGCTACATTTGGATGGGTTAATGTCAAAGATGTTGCTAATGCTCATATTTTGGCATTTGAGAATCCTTCAGCTAATGGAAGATATTGTTTGGTCGAGAGTGTTGCACATTTTTCAGAAATTGTGCAAATACTAAGTGAGCTTTACCCTACTCTTCCTCTTCCAGAAAAGTAAGTTATTTTATGATTCAATATCCAATACATGGTTATATTAACAATGAGTTACTATCTTGTGAAGGATTTAATGTGAATGATGCTGTGTGCGTGGTAGTGTGATTCAGCTTGCTAATATAAGAACTTGGTTGCTTAAAAAAAGAAAGAAAGAAAGAAAGAAGAAAATCCTATTTGGTTGACCGTGTGAATAATTGATTTATAATCTAGTTTTTGGTTTAATCTTGAATTAATTTTCCAAGCCAAGGAGGAGTTTCATGTAAGTTTAATCAGTTGCACTACAACCAGATGGGATTTCGAAGAATATAAATAAATATAGAAATAGTTTCTTGAACCATATTATCTTAAATCTAGAAATCACATAATTTAAAAATGTAGCATCAGAAATTTGGCGCTCATGTTTCCCAGTAAACAAGATGGCGGCGGATATTCCATGAACTTGAAAAGTTCATAAATAATTCTTTTTTTCACTCACTAGGCAAAAATATGTATAGCAATTTTTAAATAATCTTTAAAATTAGAATGTAATAGGAGCCAAATTCTTGATGTTAGTATTTTTGTTAACTTCCCACTTTGCAAAACTGATGCTCCTCGTATGAAGATGGATGTCTGAATTATAAAAGTAGCAGCATGCCACTTCAGTCTTGTGATCTGAATCATCAAAACTTATATTGGGATCTAAACAATTTTATGCAAAATGCCAATAGAGCTAAGGTATCCCAGCCCAAACCTTGCTTGTTTAACTAGCTCGTTTTCTGGCTGATCTTGAAGTATTTGAGTTCAAATAAGAAATCTGTACAAAATTTGAGTTGATCGGGAGCCTAAGGGTGCAAGCCATACTAGGCTTGATCCACTGAAATTTTGGGTTGAAAATATAATCCAATAATGGAGTTTTTTCTAATAGTATCACTGAAATATACTCTGTAGGTGTGCCGACGACAAACCATTTGTGCCAAAATACCAGGTCTCAAAAGAGAAGGCAAAAGGCTTGGGCATTGAATTCACCCCTCTTAAAGAAAGCATCAAGGAAACTGTTGAAAGCTTGAAGGAGAAGAACTTTTTCGGAGCCTTGTCCACTATGTGAGTGTCCTGTGTTCTCAAGAGCTCGGTCTTTGGATTGTATGATCAACTTTTAAGTATAATACAGAGATATTTGTGTCCATCTTTAATTCATCATGAGAGATTGGAATCTCATGCTAGTGCTTTTACATTCTGGAAAAACCACATTGGAAAGACTTTATGTCTGAATAATATTACTTCCCCTCGTAACTTGCACGTTCCCTTTATTTTGGTTTGTATATATTAGCAAAAAAGATGGAAATTATCCCCATCCATCCCAAAGATGTCCTATTAGATTTTTTCGGCTTCGACACATCTAATCAGGTCTGAAGGAGGCTTGTGTTCATGAATGACATGATATTGAATTTCATAGAGTAAAAATGATGAACAAAATATGTTTCTGTGTTCTGATTTTCAAGATGAATGAATGGAATGCTTATGTAGTGCTATATGTAACGGTTGCCTATGTCCTAGAATACTGTACAATGCTGGAAATGGGTAAAAGCAGAGTTGGCTCCTTTCTGATAGCTGCTCCTTTCATCCCAAATTAGCCAGTGATGAGTTGACCCTCTGAGGCTATTTCTGGTGCCTTTCTGATGCTATCCTTGTTCTGATGCCTAATGCTATCCTTGTTCTGATGCCTTAAATGCCAATGATGATTTAACTATTTGAGGCACTTACTTCTACTCTAACTAGTCTAGTTTTTCAACACATGATGTTGATATAACATGTCAAAACGATGTGTAGATCAGAACTAGAATGGCTCATAGTAGTTGCCAAATATGCGGTTGCTTTTGATTTTTCTCTAGAACTAGTAATGTATCGAATGGAGTGGCAGTTAGTTCGTTGTGAAATCATTTTGCATCGATGCCAATTATCAATGCTGGTCTGACGCTTTCGATTTTAACTTCTCGAGAAATATCGTCGTGATGCAAGTCATTGATGAATTACATGCACGTTTGGACTGCATAGATAATTTGGCGAGGTTTGCATTGTTACAAAGTCAAAATTTTAAGTTTAAATGTCATGTTTGATATGTATTATTGAACAACATAATATTTGAATATATTTCACTAGAAATGTTCTCTTGTCCATGATGGAAAGTTTTATGTTGTTCACTTGGAGAGAACTTTATGTACAGTTCTTGCATTTGGATAACATGTGAACCAGACCGACTCATGATTGCACTTCGTGGGGGAAGTCTTATATTTCACTCCCCATTCTTTATCTTGCTTTAATGATCGCACTTCGTTCCATCAACATGTGAAAATGAGAGAACAATGAGAATGCCTCCTTAAACGTAAAAGGATCAAATAATTAACTTATCTCTATTTTTTATCAATAAAAAGATAACTTGCTATAAAACTTATTAACTTATGAGTAAACTTTAAGCTTAGTCAAACATGCAAAGAAAGAATGGTTAACATTTAATTTGTTGATTCATCTAGTACCGTATTGTACAGTATAACATGTGAACCATACCGACTCATTCTAATCCACTTCCTCCTATGACTAGTACTAACCTAAGAAAAAAAGTGTTGTGACCCATATACAAAAGTGATGTTATGTCAAAAAGTGCGAAGAGTACATTAAACTATTGTGACTTGTTATAGATTATAAGGATTTTATTATTGAAATTATAATTAGTAACAGACCAAGGTGGTAAAGAAATTTATATAACTGATTTTCTAGATTGATCGAAAATAACTTTAGTTTAGAAGGGCAAGAAATATTCGAGGCAGAGGAATTGAGGACACAATCTTTTTCAAAATTGTTACCCCACAAGGATGATATACTACCTACCAATTTTCTTGTCAAGATAGAAATTTAATACTTGGCAAAACCCTATTGGAAAACACCCCTTTTTGGATAAGAAAATGGATTACATTTGTCTGAAGAAAATCCACTGTTTTCTGATGCACAAACACTTTTAACTCGCAACCAACCTGCCCATTTCCTTGTGCACATTGTGAATTCAAGAAAGGCTAAAACTTCTACATAGAGTGACTTACCAGCAATGGCTTCCATGACAATGACAGCCTCATTCTTGGGTGGCTCTCCCATTTCCAAACAACCTCCCACTGCCACACGCCGCAGAGGGGTTGTCGTGGTTAAGGCCTCTAAGGAGGAAAAGGTGGTGATGGGCACCAAGGAAGAGGGCAACAGCACTAGAAGGGACTTGATGTTTGCGGTCGCAGCTGCAGCCGCGTTTTCAGTTGCAAAAGTTGCCATGGCTGATGAGCCTAAACGAGGTAGTGCAGAAGCTAAAAAGAAGTATGCACCTATTTGTGTTACTATGCCTACTGCCCGCATTTGTCGCAATTGAGATTTGATATTGGCTTTTGATGCCACAGTCTCATCCATTAATCTTGGAAGAGTATTGTAAAAACCTTATTCTCATCTAATTTATCTTATATCGTGTTGTCTATAAGACATATAGCTTGTGTTTGATCAACTATTTTCAACTGAAAAACATAGAATTTCAGATTTGTTACAAGTTTTAAGGTAGATCCCTCATTAAACGAATGACAAGAAAATAGTGCTCGATGTGCTTATAAACTTGTGAAGCAATCAATTCACGAAATGATATGTAAAACTTGGAAGTAATCGTTACAATCCATTCCCATGTAAATGATAATTTTTGTTCCACCATCTTTCGTCGAGTACCATCTAAAGTTCCAATCGGAAACGTGAAATGATTTTTCTTCATCTCAACTAAGAGGTTCATTACTTCAACTAATACCGATGTTCGTTGAATAGAAATCTTAATTTTTGAAAACGTTATAAAACCTACAAGTAACACTGATTTTTAATTTAAATTTAGCCTTCCACATCGCGTACAATTATTTCTCGTATTTCCTTATGGGATAGAGCCAAGAAATCCCAAAGTATTTTCCTCATCAAAATCTAAAATCCAAACAGAGCCTAAATATCTGACTAGGAAGCCAAATGTCAAGAATAGAGAGAAAAAAAAGGGACAATTGACAAACATTCTAAGCTGATCAAGTAATCTTTACATTTCAACAAATCATCCAAAAATTCTCTCAATTGCAGATGATAGGAATAGAGAACAAAGCCAAAAACATCTTGGATATTCTCAAATGGACTCAGTTTCAGCAAAAAAGGGACAAACATCGAGAAAATTGAAGATAAAAACCGAGTTTAAGAACAAGCAAAACACTCCCTAGCTTTATACCGATATCAAATCCTCCGCTTGTTCCAGCAGTTACCGACCAGTAACAGCAAAGAAAACTCGTACTTGATTAGTACTTTAATGGTTCTTTGACTTCCCATTTTGCTGGGAGGCAACAAAGTTGCGGATTACTTCCATAGCTAATTGATGGGCGCTCTTATCTTCGAGTCTTGCAAAAGCATCCATGGCTTCATACGTCTCCTTGTCAACAAAGAGCTTCAAGTTACAATGTGATGCTGCCAGCGGTATTCCTTCCCATTTATCCACCATCTCATGAAGTTTCTCAGTACCCTGACAGAACAACCACGAGTTAGTAGCCGAGGCAGAAAACACAGAATTTTATCAACACTTAAAAGAAGAATCTCAATGACTAGATACTTTTAAGCATAAAATCAACCAATGTTTAAAATGTAAAATTTTGTCGATATATTCATAATATGGCTTACCATGCGAATTGTGAAGTCGCCAAATGATTCTTTAGACAGGCGATTGCGTTTCCAGTAATAAAATAAAGGTTCTAGAACTTTCTCAAGATCATGAAGCTTAACCTTATCCTTGAATTGCTTTGCTAATGAAGTTTGGTTGGGGTTTCCACCGAGCCAAATCTATTTCAACAATACAAAAGTCGATAAAAAATCACAACCGCATATTCACACTTTCACGAACGAAATGTCCAACAAATAGGTACTTCAACTACCTGATAACTGTTTGGACCATCACCAACTAAGCCAAGTTCAGCCATGTACGGTCTAGCACAGCCATTAGGGCAACCAGTTATTCTTATTACTACGGATTCATTAAACTTCAGACCAACCTGACATAAAAATAGAAAGCCTACATCAGAGAGCCTCATAACATCTCCTTACTGGTGTAGTTCTATCACCTTTTCTATGCACGTCCATAAATCTTAGAAAACAGTATGCAGGAAACCATACCTTCTCAAACAATGCTCGAACTCGCTTAAGGATGTCAGGTATTCCACGCTCAGCTTCTGTAATTGCCAGAGGGCAAAGTGGGAAAGCTGGGCAAGCCATTGCTGTCAAGTTGAGAGGATCGACATATCTAGGTTGCTGGTCACGTAAATAATTGATTACCACGTGCAAACTTAGCTTTAAAATAATTCGAAGATTATTTTTACAAAGACAACTAATTCAAACTTCGACTATTAATAGAAGTAAATGGTACTATAGAAGCCTGTGAGAAGATTCCTGGGAAGTCTTTCCAAAACAATGTCCATTAGCAGCCACATGAACATCCCGTGGAGCTGAACGTAAATGCAAAGACAACTGTTTTTAAAAGCAAAAAATCATCAACTCACTCCATATTTCTTTCACTTCTAGTCTTTGGTAACCGAGCATACACAGAAGAAGTATTTCTTGTAGGTTATTAATATCACATTATTTTGCTAACTTGGCATAAACTTCACCAACAAACTCGCTTCAGAATCTTTATGCCAACAAGGTTCCAAAATGTCTCTTTGACAAAATTATCAAATTCACCACATATTTTAGCTATCGTACTCATCAATCTTATTATCAAATAACTCTTCCACTCATGATTTCACTTCTTCCTTATAAGATCTTCCCAGGGAAATTTTGATATAGATTTTAATTTATTTCTTCTATCAGTTTTTAATTTATATTAAAAAAATTACAACTAGGGGATACCTGACATAATGTCAGTTGAGACTTGGGACAAACTACCTCCTCATGAAACATACTTATAAGCCGCATAATTAAGCCATTCCTATATAGCCTAATATAATTCTTAAATTATGACACCTTACCAGCAGACCACCTTGAGCAAGAGCTGTAGTGATGGGCCGCTTCCATGCTTGGCGGATATCACACAAGATAATATTCTGATTTGGTGTAATTCTCACATTCAAATTATATTTCTGAATAATTTCCCTTAGTGTTGCTTTCATTGCTCCCTTAACTCGGCCATTATCAACATGAAGGCCACAGAATAAACCACCATCTCCCTGCCAGAAGTCAGGAACAAAAAATTGCAAAGTCAAAGATCTATGTAAAACATTGTGTTGAAACCAACAGATCAAAAAGTAAAAACCTATGAAAAGCCAAAAATTAACTGCATATCCAAAACAATAGAATTAAACAACACAAGGGTTCATCAACTTAAAAGTTAAGGCTGTAAACTCCTTAAAACGCAACACAGGTTTTATTTGTTCTTTAGATTTGTTCTGCTATTCGTTAAAATATATTGCAAGTTTTCTCTATGTTTTTGCATTAAATCCTGGATATTCAATCGAATTCACAAGTTTTTGACTGCATTAATCATCTTCCACACATTTCCTGCTGCATCAAATTCGATCTATCAAAATTTAACTGGACATCCGAAATAATAGAACTAACCTGGTCGTGCCATCCCAAGTAGCTCTTAAAGTCCCACTCAGGTAACTCCTGACAAGGTTCAAACTTCTTTCCATAGTATTGTTCAACAACAGTTCTGAACTTCTCAATCCCCCAGGAACTAATTAAGTATTTCATTCTGCTGTACTTGCGATCATCTCTTCTCCCGTTTTCTCTTTGTGTAACAACAATAGCCTTCACTGCATATAATATATCCTCTTTCGGGACATAGCCCAAAGGCTCTGCCAGACGAGGGAAGGTGCTTTCCAACCTATGTGTCCTTCCCATACCGCCGCCAACCTGCAGTAGTTAAAAAGATAACAATACATTATTGATTCAAGAAACAATAGAAGAAAATGAAATAGTTGATAGAAAAGTAGACAGCCATATTACATATATGTTAAAACCTAGAGGCTCCCCATCAGCATTAGACACAACCACCACTCCAATATCATTCGTGAAAATATCCACTGAGTTGTCTGTGGGTACAGTAACTGCAATTTTGAACTTTCTTGGCAAGAACTGAGTTCCATATATGGGCTCAGGTGAATCAGGAAAATTTGTACCATTAGAATTATCATTACGGGCATTCACTACTTCAGGAGATTCTGCAGACATAATTTTTTCTCCATCTACCCACATATCATAGTAGAAACCAGACTGAGGAGTTAACAGTGCAGCAATGTCTTCAGCGGTTTCTGGGCAAACAAATAATCTTTTCGTGCAAACGGGGCAGCTGGAGCAAGAACATTTCTGTTGAGATCACCACATGCACCAAGAGTTGAGCCCATACTTTTGATGATAGAACTCATCACTGTCTTAAGGTCTTTCTTCAAGACACCATGGAGTTGAAATGTTTGCCTTGTTGTCAAACGAAGAGTTCCAATGCCGAACTGATCAGCTAAATCATCCATAACCAAATAGAGTTTATTTGAAACCTTTCCACAGGGATTCTTCGTGCGCAGCATAAATGAGTAAGACTTCGCACCACGCTCATCTCGGTTGTACTGTTGATAGCTTCCATGGAACTTTATTAATTGTGTAGCAGCTTCATTAATATTAGAAGCCTCTGTTAATAATTCCTCATTAAGAGGATATCTTATATAGTTACTATGCTCTTTGAAGATTTCAACTTTACTGCGTTTAGGCTCCACAGGAGTATCAGGCTTCACTGGCTGCAAATAAATCATGCAAATTATTAGAAATAGAATGTGTCTATTGCATATAAATATATAATCATACTGAATTGACATGCAGACATGATTATCCCACAAGATGAAAAAGAAAAGAAAGCCCGAGCATACTTCTGACTTTTCTTTAGGAAGTTGAACCAAGAAAACATTGCAATATACTTTACACCCTGTCCCTGATACATCTGATCCAACAAAAGCAAGCTTGCAGTAAAATTATACTGTTTCCCCGATACACTTGATCCAACAAAAGCTACTCTAATTACCAAGATTGGATTTAGCTGTTTTTATGTGAAATCTATTATAGGAGAGTGTAAAATATCGATGGCCCCCGATAGAACATGGCTTTTCAAAGATCTATCATCAAATTGAAATTGAAATAAAGCATTAATTGGTGAATGTCAGCTGCTCTCTGTGGGACGGTCCAGATTATGCACACCTGAATCCATTAACAGCCAGGATAGCTGAATTCCCGCAAGCACAATGCAGGCAGCATTTCTCCATGGAATTTCTTCATTTTTGGAGCAAATGCAGCAACAAAAGATGGTTGTACCTTCTGGTTTTTCCAGAAAATTCTCAAACTTTCCTAATTTAAAAACAGAGGAAGCAAAAGAAAAGAACCTTTTGCATGTAACCAATAGAGGCAACTTTATTCTTGCTCCTTATTTTCTTATTTTCAAGAAACCAATCTATTATTCCAAATTGCATAACAAAAACAAAAATTCAGGAAAACCCAAAAAGAATTTGAAAGAAATATAATAAAATTTAGAAAAAAAAAATGGTAGTATTTAAACAGAAATGTTATGTACCGTAGAAACGGCTCTGATAATTGAGGTGGATCCCGCAGTGGAAGCCGAGAAAGAATGAAAAACATGCAGGCGTTTACCGAGCAAAAGCGAATTGGAAGCAGTTTTCAAGCCATTGAAACTCGTTGGAACTCGAAGCAGCTTCGGGTCTTTGGGAATTGCAGTGTTGGTACCTCCAAAAGGCGTCGTCATTTCTCCCAAGCTAGTTTTTGGAATCGAAAGATTTTTTCTGTTAGAAAGAGAAAGTGAGTGGAGTATATAGAAGTGATGAGGGGAGGAAGAAGAAGAAGAAGAAAAGTGGTGATTGGATACTGGGTTGGGAGTAGGATTCTTTGGTTAGATGGCTGTCACGTGCCTGACACGAGATTATATTTTTTATTTTATTCGAAGACAATACAAATATATCAAAATTCGAGCATTTGATATAAAAAAATAATTTTTAAAATAGATGAACGTAAATACTATCAAGCAGCATGTTGATGTCGACAAAAATTGTACACGTAGCATGATTCATTAAAAGAAGACTAGCGTGTTTTGACTGTTTTCAAATAATAGATACCTAAGGGAAATAAACAAATATTTAAAATATAATTATATTCTCACCATAATTTTTATTTCTTGTTTTAATTGTACTTAGGGTTCTTAATATTTTTCATGATATTCTTATCCTCAAACTTTCTATTAATTAACATATTTTGTATTTGATAACAGTTGAAAATGTGTAAAATAACTTAATTGTCATCATATTTTCAATAAATAAAAATTGTTTCCCTCATTTTAAAGCATAAAAATAGAATATTTAATATAAATTATCATTAAAGACGAAATGCACTAACTAATAAAATGTTGAAGTAAGAATTCGACGGAAAAAATTAGAAAAATAATTGATACAGCGAGCAAAGATTGAAAAATTTAAATGCAATTAAGATACGAGGTAACAAATAAAAGCAGAGATAGGCGCGTGGGCTTGACAGAAAGTGCGTTGGAAAGTTTTGATACATTGAATCTAGACACACAGGAATATGGCAGGGCAGCGGCGTCAATAAAGTTTGAAACGCAAAAGAAGAAAAATAATTATTTATTATTTAGAGAAAAAAATTAATCATTACAAAAATGAAAATTTCAGTATTTACTTATAATAGAATTGTATGCAATGTACTTTCATGCTTTGTTCCCGTCATCTATTCGAATTCAAGATCCTTTATGTAAAAGAGATTTAAATTGAATACTGATAAGAAATACGAAGGACGGGTCGGGGTCGGAACAACCTCTTCGCCCCCGTCCCATTACCCGTTTAAGGCGGGACGATGAAGGGTCGGGTCAGGGCCCTTGCCTCGTTTATTATGTTTATTCTTTTTTAAGCTTTTGATAATTCATTTTAGAGGAAATTATAGCGTCATAAGTTTTTAACATACAATTTTCATAAATCCATAATCAACTTTAATAATATATAAATCAGGTTTTAATTAATAATTCTTAAATTAATTTTTATTTAAATCAATTCTACAATTTCAAACCCTAATTATTTCAATTTCTATCCCCCACTCTCTCTCTCCCCTACCAACCGACCACCGCCTCTCTTCTCTTTCCACCCCCATCCATTCTCTCTTCCTCTCCCGTTTCTTTCCATTCTCTCTCTCCATACCCTTTGTCCACAACCACTGTGCCACCACCATGCCCACCGAAATGCTCACCCGCCGGAGATATGGCTAGAGATCACGGCGCGATACTCAAGACGCCACCATCGCAGTGGCGTCGCTCTGAAGCAGCCAATATCCACAGCCTCTTCACTTCGAAACAAGCATCACTACCACAGATCTGTTAAGAAAAAGTCGACGGTGAGTCCCTTATAAGTAGCGATGACTGTCGCTATTTCATGGTGGTCGCGGATCTTTGCTTTGACATCAAAGGGTGTGAATCTATAGTGGTGTGGTGGTGTCACGGATCTCTATTGTTGATGGGCAGTCGCTGCTCGTGATGGTGGTGTTTGGGTGGCAGTCGCTACTGTAGAGGCAATGTAGTGTGATTTGATTTTTTAGATCTGAGATGTGTATTGCGTTTTGATTTTGATTTTGAATGTGGTGGATATGATGGATTTGTGGTGGAGATGGTGGTGCTTATGTTGGGGGTAGTGGTGGTTTTGGTGCTGTTGGGAGGTTTTGGGTTGTCTGGCTGCAGCGGCGGTAGGTTAAGCTGCGGCGATGATGGTGGTGGTGGTGGTAGGGGTCTCGAGGGTTGATTTGAGACCAAATATTGGTGGAAGATCTGGATGGGTGTGGGGTGTTTTGTGGATGTGATCGATATTTTGGTTCATTGCTCAAATTATTGTGGTGAATTTCTGTGGTGTTGGTGTTGGCGGAGGAGACGATGGTATGTTGTGTTAGTGATGGTCACAAATGATTTGTTGATTGTGACCAATAAATTTGTTGATGTGTGACCAATAAATCTGTGTGACCTACAAATTTAATAATTTGTGACCCATAAAAGTAATATGTGACCTATAATTTGCTGTTTTGTGACCATTAAATAAGTTTTGTGACTTATAAATTTTGTAATTTGTGATCGATGAACAAATTGTGACTTTTAAATTTTTAAGTTATGACCGATGAACGAACTGTAACCTATAAATTTTTTAAATTGTGACCAAATTGTATAGATATGTGACATTTTTTATATTTATTAATAAAATATATAATTAATTATTAATTAATCAATAAATTTTAATGAAAATCTGACTTTTGAAATTTCAAACCCCTTTCCTCAATTTTTAAATAGTGATACTTAAAAATCTGATTTATGTATTGTTAATTTCATTTTATTGTCCACATTCATTAAAGTGAGACAATAATATATTTTAAAATTTCTTTTATTTATTTTTAAAAATTAAATTATTCAAATATATTTGATAAATTAAGAATTTTATTATTTGTCATATTTTTTAGATAATATTAATTGCTATTTTCTATTAGAAATAATAAACATTTCGTAAATTTTCCATTTAAAATATCAAATTCTACCTATCAAAAAAAAGTATTGAATTCTAAATAAAAAAAAATTAAACAAAGACGGTAAGAGACGTGATACTTTTTTTCCATACCCGCCCCGTCTCCGTCCCTAATACCAGATTAAATGGGTAAACCCAACCCCGTTCGGGACGGGATCCACGGGGTATCGGCTTTGCTGAATTTTTCTGCCATCCTAAATAATGATACTAATTATAAAGTTCGTAATTGTTATACATTCCCATCCGTCGACTATCTTTTTGTGAGGTTTATATGAAAAACGAAATGGACTCTAATCCTCGGCTCGACAGAGTCCATGCTTTCATCAATCGAGATTTCAAATCGAATACTCATCTCTACTCATGAAAGACACGAAAATAATTCGAAATAGCCACTTTCGGTGCAAAAACTCAAAACGAAACTTCTAACAGCTGACCTGACTACGAGTGACGCCATTGTACAAGTGATGAATGCACCGTCAAAATAACGTGGAATTAGCAAGGAAGTGCTCTCCAGGAGCTATAAAACAGAACCTCGACTTTAACAAAAAATAAATAAAGAAATAAATCAAAAAATCACCCCATGAAAATTATTATGGTATTTGATACGTACTATAGATTTGTTCTGCACATTATGTTCAGAATCCGTGTATAAATTTATTAGTCATGTAGAGGGAGCTTTCCAGAAATTTGAAGCCGTGTTCAGGACATTAAATCGGACGTGATGGAACCAAACTAAGGAAGAAACATATGTGACAAAAATTATGTAACTAATCCCCTACAACATGTTGCAGACTGGGGACAGGACAAGAAACGAAAAAGGGCAATTAATACATTGAAGAAATGGAAAAAATAAAGACAAACATCACAATCTCCATCTCCACCAATAGAGGAGAGAAAATTACACCTGAAAATGAACATGTTGATTAAGCTAAAAGCTCAAGGAAAGTCAAATTGCCTTTTAAAAGTACAGAAAAGGAAAATGACCAAAACACAGAGTGCAGATTATGATTCAGCAAAATGGACTTCAAGAACATAACAGAACACAGAATACACAACTGCTAAAACAATAGAAGTATTGACATTTGATAAATATGCTCCTGTAACATTCAATCTTAAAAATGGAGCAACTAATATAAAACATACACCATGCAATTATTTACAGTAAATTGCATGCGCATGAATTTAAGAGAAAGCCATCATTTAAGTAAAGCAAAACAAAACCTTGATGAAGGCATCCCATGTTCTGATATGCTCTCCTGGAAAATTGCAAGCACTATCTTGCATCAGTATGTCAGTCATCAACATGTGAAAACAAATTATCCCATTGAACTATCACCAAACATCGATGATTGTCCAAGAGCTGTTCTTGCTCGAAGCTGCAAGAGAAGAAAATTATTTTAGCTAATAAGCATTTTGGATTTAAGTACCAACTGGGATATTATGTAATGACCTTCACGTCCTGGCAAGGATCATTGACCATATTCTTTAGTTGACAAACTATGCCAGCACTATGCAGTTTCATAACCCGAGCATTTGCACCTGGACTGTTTGTCAAAGTGAGATTTACTAGAGCCCACACAGAAGCTGTTCGTAATCGGCTGTCAGTACTCTGCAGAAACTTAATCAAAATTGTCTGCGTATCACTGCCTGCCTGTGGAAAAAGTTGGTTCATGACTGCTTCCTTGTGGAATTCATTTCCAGAAGCCACATTGCTGAGGACGTACATTCCCTAGCAAAACATGGAAGTGGTAAGTTGTTTGAAATATCTAAATCTACCAACCATGTGATATGGTACACTATTTACTTCATTTGAATCTGTACTATCAGTGTGTGGGAGTGACATCAGTTCCTCTCTTATTTATTTATTTTTTAAGTCATTTCGGATATCTAAGCTTAGTACTACAAATAACTAGTTCCAGCAAACAGGTACAGTTCCATTGTATATGTACTTTTTACCAATGTGAAGACAGATTATTTGACACGAAAAAGGTAAAAGCTGTCCTATTTTGATAAGCATGTAACAGTATTATTAAGTCATTAGCTCACAGCCATCAAAGCTGTTAATTTAATTTGTACTCGATATTATGAAAGGAGAATGCTGTTCATCGACACATATGATGATGCTTGCTTTCTTCCCACCATTCACTGAAGTGGATTTCTCGTGTGAATTAGCATAATCCACTATATAATGATAGGCACAGTCTTTCTTTTATCCCTTCATACATATGTTGCCTGTACCCGAGTAACGCTCACATTGGGATTGCTAAAGTTCATGAATTTGGAATTTACAAAGGCTACAGAAAATAACTATGAAAAATGAATTAGGTAACAGCACACTTCAGCCCCATGAGTTCCCTTCAGAGAGGAAGAATAGAAGATATTTGATTTTCCATCCTTGTGGAGAGCAAAAGAAAAAGATACTTTGGGTTTTAATTTTATACAAAGCTCAAAACACGAGGGATACTTCGCAAGGTAAAGAAGAGCCACTTTACCTTCCTTCATAGAAATGGAAAAAACACGCACTTGACCAGATCTAATAACAAAGTTCACATATTAGACTTAATGCTCGTTACTTGTTAATTATTTATCCTCTATTTAGTTATGAAATTATTTTATTTACTGCGGATAAAAGTTGCAGTCATGAGATAGTACCAGTCCACTATTAATTAAAGTTGCACTACAGGCTGTTAACTAACTTTTAAGTACAGCAGTCCCCTTGCTCACTTATATAAGGTTTTTTTTAAAGCAGAGACCTAGGTCCGAGCATGAGAAATCACTTCTTACTTGAATAAGAACTTCAACTTTTGAAGCACTTTGCAGTTGTCTTCCAATAGCATCCAGCAGAAGGCCCTCCTCAGCAAAGACATACTCAACAGAGTCTATGGAACCATCAACGAGATTGCGAACAAGAGCCAAAGCTTGCTCTTGAACAGATGTTTCAGGGTCTGCAAAGAAAATGAAGTTGCAGAGGGTAAATAGAGTATATTATGAGTGCTGCATTTTTACTACAATAATATGCATAACAATTACCACAGACAAGGCTTATTAACATAGATGGCGATAGTTCCAAGAAAATTTCTTCTTTACAAGTGCTGTTTACGAGGAACATCAGGTTCTTTAAAGCCCACACAGCATTGACCCTAATGGTTGAATCCATTGACTTTGCTAGCTGAACAAGCTGTTTCACGCCTCCACAATGAATGAATTTCGACTTGTGCACAGTAAAATCAACCACAATGTTGCTGATAGCACCCAAGGCCGCAATCTGAAATGTAACGGTTTAATTAAGAATAAACCAAAAACAAAAGTTACGAACAATGGAGGAAATTGTGTAATAAATTATTAAAATACAGATGTTTCTCCATGAACATTGTAGAAAAGTGAATATGATAAAGATCAATGAATATTTCAAGCAATGCAATTAAAGGAAATCACATAAGCACATTATTTACATCAACAGAAAAACATTGGAGTATGCTTCTCCCCCAGGCTCCACCCCGACTGGAGGCTCAAAGTTCTCTATTGGGAATACATTTCAAAATATAGAAAATGGACAAAGTGAAATACAAACAACGCTCGTGACATATTTGTTATGTATAGTTTTAAAGAAATAGTTACAGTAAAGCTGCTATTAAGTGATCCTTTAAGGCAAGTAAAATGACATCAATTTAGAAAATGGAAAAAAAATTTATTTAAAATTATGAGGTAGAGATTTGAAGAAACAGTTGTATTGTGAAATACTGACGGTTTATAGACTGCATTAATACTTCCTAGACTACGTTCAGGATAAATAAACTACCAGAAAATCCATTTAGGATATTTAATGTGCAAATCTATTTTATACATTAACTACTTTTTATGTATGCGGCAAAATACTGTTATTTATCTGCTTACGGTTGTCTAATAGTATGTGCATGCATCTTGTCAAATCTCACAATAATGATGCACTCTTATCGTGCATCGGCGGCTAGTAATTTGAAATGCATGCATCGCCAATACAAGAATGGTAAGACTGTCAATATTCTTAATAAATGATATGTAACCACTGAAATGTATAGTTAATAATTTCTTTGTACTCATTAATCAGAAGAGGCTAGAGAAGAGCTGGCAATCAACAGATCAATGATAGTATAGCCCTTAGGCTGAGCTCCACAATAAAAAAATGTAAAGGTTATTTTTGACATAGCACCACTGGTCCACCTTTAGTTAGTTTACCCCTTAACCAGCCAGGTAACATGAATTTGATGTCGATCCTATTAATTCTGATATAAACTGAGATTCGGGCTAGCGCAAAATGAACCCAAAGACTTTGTTATTTTTATTTCATAGCTAAAATAATTACAGGTATTTATAAGCTGCTGTCAGCAGGGACTTCACTCACTTGCAGACAACATCGCCCTCACATTTTGCCCAATGATCCACTACATTGCGAACATTGATATTCCCAATTTTTGCTCTCTCAGAAACCATGCTTTGCACTGAGTTCACCAACAAATTCAGAACCACAGGTTCATGACAAGATTGCGAAGTTCTCATCAACCAACCCACATCAACAAACAACAATTCATTCAACTTGTTTTGCATCTTAAAGATTTCGTGAATTCATCGCATCAGAACATGAAATACCAACTGGATTGAGTAAACTGGGGGAAAAATGCAGGCAAGAACCAGAAATTGACGTACATCAAAGCCAAGTTACAAATATAGTTAATGGGAAATTCAATAAAATTGAAACAAAGTATACCTGGACTGAAGTACAGGTGTCATGTAAAAGCTGAACCAAGGGAATGATGACAGCTTCATTCATAAAATGACCTGCACTCAAATTCTGAATCATATTTTATTAGCAGAGAGCACAAGAGATTGCATGAGTCTCAAAAATCTTTTGTTTCAATATCATGTTATGAACCTTTACAGAGCGAGAAATGTTTTTCAAGCAAATGCAAGCTGCAGCGCGTACTTCAGAACTATCATGAGTCAGCACATCTGTTAAAAAATTGAATGCCTGCATTCAGAGGTACAAGTAGCACTCAAAAACTTATTGACCATATAAGAAAGATAGAACTATGAGTTTCAACATATTAAAGACATTTCTACATATTAACAATTCATTCGAATTTTCAAAAAGGCTGATATAGAGTAAATTCTCAGATATCATCAGGAGAACATGCCCCTTCTCCATGAGGATTATACTCTTATCACCCTCAACCCTTGCAATAACAATCCACCCTTGCTTCCCCTTAGGAAACACAACGAGACAAGGATTCTATAGTAAAGAGGGAAGAACAATAAATAATAAGGTTTTTTCAGTAAATTTGGATATAGAAAGATAAGATTACTTTGCAGTAAATTTTTTCATGAGCCCTCATAATTTCTTAGATGAACATGGAAATTATCAGAACGGGAAAATAATTTGTTTCTTATCCTATAGCAGGCATGATCACATAAGAAAAACTGAAAAAAAAATAAAAATCATGTTAGGACTCAAATTTGCTTCCTATTCAGAGGAACATAGTACACGAGACCAAGGGTTATAGGCTTGGAGACGAAAACATTTTATACAGGTAGCTCATATGCAGTTTTGTCATCTTAAAGAAATTTATTCTATCTAGTTTCTTCTGTTTTTCATAACTAGCGGTGCATATAACAACCAATATGCTATAAGAATGTTTGTTGAAAATTCAGATATTCACATTTTAGCCCTCGTTTGGTGCACATTATTTTCAAAAGAATGCATTTTTTTGGTTGATGTGATGGGAAATATGTGATTGAAAAAGAAGGAAAAGTTATTGATGTGATGGAAAATATTATTTTATTGGAGAATGTGTGGTTGAAAATGAGTAGAAGAATGAGAATGAAAAAAAAAGAAAAAAAGAATGTGGCCCAAACAGGGACTATCCAAACAGGGGCTTAACCAACAATAGAGTGCCAAATTGCTAACTAAAAAGGCCGCATTAATTAAAATAAATGACATGCCCGACACGTTAGTCTTTATCTAGTCGCAATTGTGCAACTGATTGAAAACTGTTACTTAATTCAAAGAATTGATTTAAGGCTAAGGAGCATGCAATCAAAAGAAAAATCCGAAGGAAAGATGACCACAACATCCATGACCGTATGGAACTTTTGCATAACACAAGGTTACCAGTTATGGTTAAGGCTGTAAGCAAAAACTACCAAACCCGAAAACCGAACC
>CAIGRO010309512.1:0-15430 GCA_903798355.1 Fraxinus baroniana | reverse complement strand
AAATGAGGATCCTGAACCACAATATGTTAAAGATGGTCAATATAGAAATGATTCACCAAAGTAGAAAGAAGACATACAAGTGGAATTGAATTCCTTACATAAACAAAAAGTATTTGAACATATAGTTCGAACATCTGAAAATATAATCTCTATTGGATACAAATGGATTTTTGTACGAAAGACAAATGAAAATAATGAAATTATAAGGTACAAAGCCCGACTCATAGCTGAAGATTTCTCACAAAGATTAGGAATTGGTTAGGAGGAAGCATATTGTCCTTAATGGACACCATCACTTTTAGATTTTTAATTAGTTTGATTGTATCACAAAATCTCGATATACACCTTATGGATGTAGTGACTGCCAAGTTGTAAACTTGGAATGGATATCAAGCCTCTTAGATGGAATTGTAAACTGTGGTAAGGCTGGGTGATCAAAGGCAAGGCCCTTTGGAGTAGATGTCGAGCCTCTTTGATGGAACTAAAGCATGTGGTCTTTGATGGAACTGAAGCCTGTGGTAAGGCTGGGTGGTCAAAGACGAGGCCCTTTGGAGTAGGTATCGAGTCTCTTAGATGGCACTGAAGCATGTGGTAAGGCTGGGTGGTCAAAGGTGAGGTTCTTAAGAGTAGATGTCAAACCTCTTTAATGGAATAAAGTATCTCGGGTGGCGTGCTCTAATGATTTGAAAGACATATTGATTCCCAATAAATGATAATTGTGGTTTCCTAGGTTCATATTGCGTGCGCATTTAATGTGCAATGATGATGGCGTGTTGCGTTTAAGCGAGGCTTACGTGTTTCCAAAGGGTCGTGAAACCCACGACTTCATTTGAGCCTTTGGTTCAAATTTTAAGTAAGCATTGATTGGTTTCAACGCATCAACTAAAAGGTGGATGTGCGGTCTGGATTGTATTTAGAGTCTGTTGGATATGCTCTTTTTTCCATGAAAAATGGAATTGAGATTCCATTTCCCACTTTTGCCATGTTTGATGGCACTTTTTTTTTTTTACATGGAATTGGTTTTCTACCTTTGTTGGTTTTAGTTGAATTGAACTCTCACCTTTTTAGTTGGGAATTGGTTTTCCATATTTTATTTTTTTTTTGGTAATAGAAACAAAATCTATCCTCAATTGTAAAAAAAAATTCCCTTAAATTGACAATTTTATGTAAAACAAAACCAAACAAAAACGAGAGCAATTTTTCATAGAAAACATTTTCAGTGTGAGAAACAAAAGTTATGTAACCTACTCCAGTCAAAACCTCCACTATCAATCAAATAATGGATATACATAGTATTCTATATTCAGAACTAGATGCTACAATGCATATTTTATCAGCATAATGAAAATCTCTGTATTATAATACAAAATATGGAGAATATACAAATAAAATAGTGGTTACTACTCACACGTACGATCCATTATTCTCGAGCTCGGTATGCGATCTCCACCATTCAAATTGTATTTTCTTGTTTCGTTAACCATTCAAATTAGAGCTTTGATGAAACTTGGGTGAAAAAGAAAAAAATTGTTTATTTTTCCTCCTTTGAAAATAAGGCTAAGGCTCTTTTTATTTCTCTTATCTTTTTGTACTTAAATTAACTATTACAGCTAAAATTCTAATGGACTTTGGGCTATAGTAGAAGATTCCAAACTTGGGCTTTCCCCCATATTGAAGGAAATAAACATGCAAATCTTTCCCTTTCGATTTTTCCTTGGTAATGTCTTCGTTAACATATCAGAATCATTATAATCAGTATGAACTTTTACAAGTTCCAACAACTTATCATTCAGTACATCACTGATCCAATGGTATCGTACATCAGTATGCTTCAATGTTGCATGAAAATTGGAATTCCTAGCAAGATGAATAGCACTATGGCTATTACAAAGCAACACATACCTCTTTTGCTTGAAATTAAGTCCTCTCATGAAATTTTTTGCCGATAAAAACTCTTTAGTCATCTCTATTGTTACAATAAACTCTGGCATAGAAATGGCAATACACTTCTGAAGTCTCGATTGTCAAAATATAGCCCAATTGCAAAAGTAATAAAAAAAATCAGCATGGAGGAACGGTATACACATTTCCTACCATATTCGCATCTTTCTATCCTACTAACAACGATCGTATATTTTTAAAATCAAGTCTCAAACTGGAAGTGCCTTCAAGATACCGCGTGATCTAATTAACTACATTCCAATGCTCTATTCTAGGGTTTGATAAGAAATGGCTAACTATACCAACTACATGAGTTATATGTGATCTTGTGTATACCATATCCTACATCATACTTCCTACTGTTGATGCATAAGGAACTCTATTCATTCTTCATTTTCCTGTGCGAAATCTGAATTGGGCAACAAGAGGATAGATAATCACCATAGCCTTGTCCATAATGAACCTCTCAAGCACTTCCTTAATATACTCTTCTTGTGACAAATACAACTTACTGACACTCTATGATTAATAATTCTGATGCCATGGATTTTCCTTGCTAGCCCCAAGTCCTTCGTAGGAAAATACTTACTCAATTATTTCATCAACCAATTAATTCTTAGAGCATTCTCATCAACAATCTGCATATCATCAACATACGACAATAAAATGATAAAATCATTATCAGAGAATTGATGAACAAATATATATAGTAATCAGAAGTTATTTTCTTATAGTCTTACTCTCCATTAAAAGATTCAAATTTCTTGTATTATTGTCTTTATACTTTCTTCACACCATAAAGACTTTTCTTCAACTTATACACATAATCCTCTTTCACTTTCACTCTGAAATCCTTTAGCTCCTCCACATAAATCTCTTTCTCCAAATCAAGATGAAGACAATTTTTACATCTATCGTCTCAACTTCTAAGTCAAGACTATATGTCAAGCTAAGAACAATACAAGTAGATGATATCTTTATTTCTAGAGAGAGATTTTTCAAAATCAATGTATTTTCTCTGACAAATTTCGTAAACACGTTAAGAAATTTTTTTGGAACATTCACGTGTAAATAATCTATTAGACTAACCATCACATTTGATTGAAAGTCATGGGACACATTCGAGCATTATCGTTGCAATCATTTATTTCTATGAGGTAGTCTAGCTCCACTGCTAGTCCCTTGTGCTCCTTGTTATGTGTGACTAAGTGATGTTTTTGTTGATGAATGGCATTATATGCTATTTTTAGAGTTTTTTTATTAGTATGTAGTAAGAAATATCACCCCATTGGTACGATTTAAGGCATATTTTACTGTTAAGAGTTCGATACCGATACTTGGTTAGGACAAATGATTGACCTCTTTGGAGAATAAAGTTGCACACTATCTCGTATGAGTCTAATTTTTTCAGTGGGAAAGAAATGATAGGAATGAAGATAAGAATACAATTAGTAGATTAAGAATAAAGATAGTTATATTTATATAGTTTTGAAGAGAACCATGTAGCAACGATCACTACGCAACCCTACAAAAGATTGACATTCCCAGGAAAGCCCATAGAATAATCCGATTTAGAGTTTGAACCAAGAATAATGTACCAAGCAACCAAATAAAATGGGATTTGAATGACATCTTGATTACACAACGCATGATCCACACTCGATGTTGAATGCTACAAGATTAACTCGAAAGTTCGCAAAGTTCTAAGAAGAACAAGATTGAAAGCATAATTGCCTCTCTATTGAATATTAAAATTGACAAAGGTGTTACACAATGAATAATGTAAAGTATTTATACTAAACCTAAAAATTGTGTATAATCATCCAAAGATTGCACAAGTATGGAAATAATATAATTCAAATGCAACTAGGAAGTTACAAAAAATAAAAAATAAAATAAAATCTCGCTGTCGAAATGAGCTATGCGGCTGCTTAGTATGTTTTTATGCGGTCTGATAGAACAAGTGAAATGTCCTTCTTTGTTTTCGAATGTCATGCATGCGATCGCAAGCAAGCTTACACTATGTGGTCGCATAGTGTGAATTTTGGCCTCCGTCTTCCTCCGCTTGAATCAAGTGGTTCCAACTTGTTTCAGACATCGACCCCAACACGAAACTTGCTCCATTCTTTGCCAAGATTACCTATCATCAATCATAGCTTGAACGAGCAACCACATCGTCTCTTTCACCCATTTTACTCTCAAACGTGTCATCGGGCCTCCTTTAATAATCAACGGGTCTCGTCTTGGTTCGACTTCGTCGGTATTGACTCCTGGATCATATCATCCCCTCCTTCTTCAAAAGGATTCGACTACAAATCTGCACCTGCATCGAAAAGGGAGAGATCAGACACATTAAAAGTTTATGAAACATTATACTCACCTGGAAGGTCTAATTTGTATGTATTGTCGTTGGCTTTCTCCGAAATTTGAAATGGACCATCCCCTCATGGTTGCAACTTTGTTTTCCTTTGTTCTGAAAAGCATTCCTTTCTAAAATGTACCCAAACCCAATCTCCCGATTCAAATGTCACGCTTCTCCGACCCTTATTTGTTTGCGACACGAAGCGTCCTTACCTTTTCATGGAGTGACTTCACCAACTCGGCCTTTCTTTTACCATCTAAGCTACCCCGTTCATTCACAGGAAAAAGTAATTCAAATGTCTCAATAGATTAAAACCATAAACAATTTCAAATGGTGAAAACGAAGTTGAAGAATGCGTGACCCTATTATATGCAAACTCTATGAAAGATAGACAGTTCTTCCAGCTCTTCAAATTATTACTGACTACAGTATGCAAGAGTTGTGTCATGGTCATATTTACTACCTCGGTTTGACCATCGGTCTGTGGATGACAAGTTATTGACAACATAAGTTTAGTGCCTAATTTACCCCCACAAAACCTAACAAAAATGACTCAAAAATTTCATATCCCGATTAGAAACTATACTCTTAGGTACCCCATGTAAACGCACTATCTCCTTAAAGAATAACCTAGTCATGTTAGTGGCATCATTGGTCTTATGACATGCTATGAAATGTACCATCTTACTAAATCTATCTACCACCACAAATATCGAATCTCGTCCCTTCTTAGACCTAGGTAAATCCAAAACAAAATCCATCCAAATATCAACCCATGGTTCACTAGGCGTAGGTAATGGTGTGTACAAACCTTGAGGTAAAATTTTAGATTTAGTCTGCTTACAAGTTATGCATCGACTATATGCTCTCTCAACATCATTTTTCATCTTAGGCCAAAACCATTGTTCTCCCAACATCTCTAACATCTTTTTAATCCCAAAATGTCCCATCAATCCACCACTATGTGTTTCCCTCACTAATATCTCTCGCATTGAACAATTAGGAACACACGACCTATTTTCCCAAAACAAATATCCATCCTGCTTAAAGAACTTATCTATAGCCCCTTTATTACATGATGCATACATATCTAAATTACTAACATACATATCCTTAATGTGCTCAAAACTAAGCAATTCAAAACTTAGAGAATTCAGTAGCACAAACCGTTGAGACAAGACATCTGCCACCACATTTTCGTTACCTTGCTTGTACCAGATGACATAAGGGAATGTGTACAAAAATTTCATCAACCTTGCACACCTTTTGTTTAGTTTACCTTGACATCGTAAATGCTTCGATGATTTATGGTTCGTGTGTATTCCAAACACTTTGGACCACAGGTAGTGCTGCCATGTCTCCAAGGCTTGAATAAGTGAATATAGCTTTTTGTCATAGGTGGGATAATTGAGTGCTGCTCCACTTAGCTTGTAGCTAAAATAGGCTATCGGTCTTTTGTCCTGCATTAAAACTACTCAAATACTTATTCCTGATGCATCACACTCAATCTTGAAAGTCTTATCAAAATTAAGAAGTGCTAAATTTGGTGCCTTCCACAACCTATCCTTAATTGTATTGAACGCCTGCTCTTGTTCATCATCTCAATAAAATCCCACACTCTTCTTAACGATCTCTGTGAGTGGTGTAGTGATTGTGCTAAAGTCTTTCACAAAACGCTTATAAAAACTAGCCAAACCATGAAACTCGTAACTTCAGTTATGCTCTTAGGTGTTGACCATTCTTTAATAGCTTTTATTTTATCCTCATCTACTTCTACCCCATTAGGACCCACTAAAAATCCTAAGAAAACAACCATTTCCATGAAAAATGTACACTTCTTAAAATTAGCATAAAGTTGTTCCTTTCTCAACACTACAAGTACACTCCTAAGATGTTCTACATGCTCATTAAGGTCCTTGCTATAAACTAAGATGTCATCAAAATACACAACAACAAATTTACATATAAAAGCATACAAAACATTATTTATCAACCGCAAGAAAGTGCTCGGTACATTAGTGAGTGATGTACGTTTCAGCAGGTCTTGGAGATTGCATGAATTAGATCAGTGAGTCTAGTAGGTTTTCTAGGCCGGATCATACTGTAAGCTTTTATTGTCTACAGTGAGAATTATTTACTTGGTTTCAAAAAATTTAGCCAGTTAAAGGTTTCTCCGTTATCAAATCTTGTGTTATTTACCACTTTAATTATTTATTGCGACAATTCAAAATATGAAAATTTAACTTGATTGACTAAACATCTAGAACAATTAAAAAGTGACTTGTTGCTTTTAATTGATAAATCTAATTTTGCATTACTCACCTATTAGGTGATTTTAGGGTTGAACTAATAACTTTCAAGTGGTATTAGAGCCCAAATTTGATTCATAACCCTAGTTTCTAGATGAGTACTTTATTGTCTGTCTTGCCATATTTTGATGACAGTAACTATGCCTATTAAAAAGTTAGAATGAGAGCCTTCGTGAAATCGATCGATGAGAGTATTTAATTTGAGTGTATTGAATGGTTAGACTGCCCCATCTACCATAACTACAGGTGTAGTTACCCCTACTGATATTTCAACTTGGTCTAAGAAATATTTATATGAGTGTAATTGGAATAATAAAGAGCTTCATGCTCTATAGCCGTATCACCTGAAGAATTTAGACGTGTGTTTATGTGTGAGGTTGTTAATGAGGTTTGAGATATTTTACAAACCACACATGAGAGAACTCAGTCTGTTAAGAATCCTAAGTTACAGATATTGACCACTACCTTTGAAGAAATTAGGATGAAGGATGATAAGACATTCGATTACTTCTATACGAGCTTGAATGACATAGTTAATTCTAGTTTTAATCTAAGTGAGAGAATTTCTGAGTCTAAGATTGTTAGAAAAATCCTGAGAACATTACTTAAAAGATTTAGGTATAAAGTTATAGTTATCAAGGAGAGCAAGAATCTAGATGATGTTAAGATTAAAACATTGGTTGGATCTCTCCAAACTTATAAACTCACCATATCTTGACCAAAGAAGAATAAATCTATTGCCTTAAATACTGTTAGGGAAGAAGAGTATAATTCATCTGATTCAGAATCGCTTAATAATGAGGAAATAACCTACTTTGTTAAGAATTTTTAGAAAAATTTTTAGGAATAAGAAGACTAAAGAGAGACATATAGGTGATCCTAGTGAGTCTAGAAAGAGGTCTAAATCTATAAGATATCATAAATGTCAAGGTTTTGGCCACTATAGAAGTGAGTGCTCCAATGGTAACAGGAATTAGGGTAAAGCTATAAATGCGACTCTTATTGATGACGAGTCTAGCTCAGATAATCAAAGTGACATGTCTACACATGAGGAGAGTGGAAAGTTTATGGCCATCACTACTAGGATTAAAGTGCTCCGATAAAGATGGTGAGAAGGTTGGAGAAGTAGATAGTGGTAAGTAATCTGAGGAAGATTTTGATGATGAGGAAGAGATTCGTGAGGCTTATCAAAAATTATTTGAAGAGAGTCTTAATATTAAGAAGGTAAATAAAGTTGTGTTTAAGAAGGTCTATGAACTTGAGCTAGTTAGAGAGAAACTTGAAGCTGACCTTTAGGAGTGTACCTTGTGCCTCAACAAATTAGATACTGTGAATTGATCATTAGAGTCTAAGATTAAATATCATACATGTGAACTTGAGATATTCTCTAGGAGAATTAGTGAGCTGACCGTTGAGAATGAGAAATTAGAAATCTAGGTTAAGAACTTTCTAAGTGAACTTGAAGTTTCCAAATCTCAACTTCTTGCTTTCTCTAGTGGATCTCAAAAACTAGACAAACTTTTGGGGCTGAACAAGCTCGTTGGGAATAAAGGAGACTTAGGATATAATTGGACCAATCATAATAGGGCCAATACTTCAAAAACTATTTATATCCCTACCAACAACCAGACTATGTATGTTCCTAATTCTAAACTCAAGAATAAGGGCATCGTAGGACAGAAGCCTACCAGATAACTTGGGACCTACCAACCGAGGAGTAGATATCAATGTCTACATAACTTTGGACCTAGGTTTATCCCATCTTGTTTCAATTGTGGTAAGTTACGACATATAAGACTTGGTGTCATAAATCCCTGAATAGAAATAGAAATCAGAATTTCAATGGAGTCAGAATATGGATTTCGATTGTCGAATTATCATTCTTACTAAGAAGAGGGTCATTTGACCAAGTTTATGATAGAGTTGACTCAAAATAAGTCTTCCACTAGTTAGGTATGGGTGAAAAGGAGTGATCTGAAAAATTAGAAATTGGTTACGATACTTTTAAATGTAAGAGCATTTGTATATCTAATTGACTATGTACTTTTAATGAATGCTTATACTTTTTAATTGATTCATTCATTATTGCATGCATCTTATTTTTTGTTTGATTTTACATTTTAGGTAGGTTATTTTTTTAATAAAAGTATTTGAAAATTTGAAAAATAAAAAAGAAATAGAGGGAAAATTATTTACCACTGCATGATATATGATTTATTTGAGCATGTACGTTGTGACCAAGTTTGTGTTTAATTGGTGTGTTGTAGCATATTTTTCATTACTTTGTTTAGGTTGATATAGAGTACTTAGTATAGGTTTCTTTATATACCATCTACACTGCACATACTATGATCCACCACGTGCGTGAGATTTGGGACGTTCGTCTCTGTTGGTAAGGTGACCTTCACCATGGATTGTCCTTCATTTAGTAGCCCTAAGCTCGAGAATATCCCCTTAAATAAAATAAAAATGTTTCATCTTATACTCTTTTTCGAAACCTATTTAACTTGAGTAATTAAAATGAAGGAGTTTTTATAAATTGATGCCATATGGTCAACTGACTTCGAATTATCGGCCTAAAATTCGTTACATAGGTCATCTTAGTCGCTTAATGGAGAGTTTGCACATAATATGTGAAAATTTGAAGAGAAAAGTGATGAGCTTAAAAAGAAAAATATAGATGTGTGAAAATCTATATATGCTTAAAGAAAGTAGGGAAAAGAATGATATACATAAAAAATGAGCTTTATTTACAAGTCCTAATATGCATTATTGGTTTGACTTTCATTAGTAGATGAATAAACTTATTTAACAATGATGTTTATCATGTAATTTTGCACACATTTAAGGTTTGGAGTCTTGATCACAAGGAATTAGTGACACTTAATACACATGAGTCACTTATACAATTTACTCCATTTAGATTTGAACTAAGTATGTGAGAAAGTTTATTGATTATTGATTATGCTAGTGTATGCTATCAACTGCATATTTGAGTTATTATAAATTATTGTTACTTTTATCATTCGTGACAAAAAGGGGGGAGAGATGATGAGATGTTTTTAAATTTTAGTTTATTTTGTAGTAAGGGGGAGAATTTTTTTATTTTTTTAATGGGAAATAAACTTTTTTGAATGCTTAGCTTTTTTTAGTTTTGATATTTTGTGATATTAATATTTTAGTTGGTATTTTGATTAACATTAGTATTGCTTTTCAATCTAGTTAGCATATGATAATTTGTTTCAATTATTATATTTCATGTATCACGGCTTACACTTGGTATTTGAGTTATTGATTTCAAGAAATACAAGAGACATGCATTCAGTTTGAGTTTGGGTAGATTAGTTTTGTTTTTACATCCTTGACTTGTATTGTATAGTTTTGTCACAAAATGCCAAAATGGGATATTGTTAGGTTTTTAGTTGTATTGTCAATTCATTAGACAAAGTAATTATTGTAAAAAAATAGGATTGTTACAAAAGATTTGTAAAAGTTAAGGAATCTTTTGAAGGGTTGTATAGATAAATTAGTAGTGATTAGGTTTGACTATGAAACAAGAAGAAAGAATCCTCAGATTTATGCTATCATGCCGCCAAGTTGATACTCGAGGGTCCAAAGCAAAATCATTGTCGCCCGTCTGTCGTTCGGTTCTCGCTCGTGCGACACACCTCTCGCTCGCCTATCTATAGAGAGATTTTTTTTTTTTTTTTCCAAAAAACTCTAGTTTGCATTTTTCAAAAGTTTTATCTATCATATGCTACATAAACACCTCCATCACATACTACATAAACACCTCCATTATAAATACATAATGCCCAATATGTTTTTTGTTGATGGTTGATCATTGTTTTATATTTTTATAACATCATCCCAATATCCAAAAACACATCTAACAATCTAAATTAACTTTTTGATTTTTGAGATCAATTAGCCACAATTTTAGGGAAAACATCAAAATTATAATCCAAAGCACCAACTTCCTAGACATCATTATGAAGGTATTTTCTCAATAACTTTCAAATGTTGCTAAAGACTGAGGGGGGTTGGACCAGAAGCACGGGAATAGTGCAAGAACGAGGTGTTCCACAAGAGATACACAATTGTAGAAGATGAGGAGCATGTGTGATTAAAGTACGTTCCAGCGGATTTTGGAGATTGTAGGAGTTAGATCAGTGAGTCTAATGGGTTTTCTAGGCTGGATCATCCTATAAGTTTTTATTGTCTATAGTGAAAACTATTGGGTCGGTCCCGAAATTTTTACCCAGTTAAGGGGTTTCTCCGTTATCAAATCTTGTTTTATTTACTACTTTAATTATTTATTGCGGTAATTCAATATATGATAATTTGATTTGATTGACTAAGCATCTAGAACAATTAAAAAGCGATTTGTTGTTTTTAATTGATTCCGATTGAATATTTATTCAACTATTAGGTGATTTTAGGTTGAACTAGTAACTTTCCTAAACTATCATTTAACATTCATGATTCAGTTTAAGTCACCATCAAATGATTAGGAGAAGACAGTTAACATTTTCTAATCAATTTTTAAAGCTATGATTGCATGTATTTTGGTCTCCCTAATGAGTTGTACTGATTTTTGGCCCACAAAGTTGACTTGTTTGGGTTGGTTGCATAGTATTAGGACAAAACATTTAAATATAATTTAGTATATTCCAAATTAATTAACAAGTCAAATCACTTTTTTATCATATCCTTCCTTCGTTGGGTATAAATATGCGATTGAATTTTCTGCAATACCAAGCATAGCTTCCCATTTTTCACTACAAGAAGAAAAAATTTCTTCTCAATATTCTTTTCCTTGAAATAAATTACCAAAAAGAAAAAAAGAAAAAGCAGAAAAAATGGAGCATGTTGGAGCCTATCTTGATGAAGAATGGGAATCATTGAGCAAAATGTTTTCCAGTGAAGATTCTGATTTCATGCTGAATTTGCATGGCGGAGACTTGTTTCTGAATGAAGTTGAAAATGGGTTGAGCTTCTTGGCTAATTATACAGAAGAAAATGAGGCTGCTGGGGTTGAGCATGCTGAATTCTTTCCCTCGGATACTCTTGACAGTACTACTAACTTTTACTATGTTTCTCAAGAAAGTAGCAATAGCAGTGCTAAAATTGACAAATTCTTGTTTCCTAATCAAGAAAATATTGTGAATTTCCCAGATCGTGTAATAAGTGACACAACCGATGGTCAGTCCACTTGTTTTTCTGATAATCATAATTTATTAATGATTCCGGATTGTTCTGAAAATCATGTGATGGAATACCATTTAGGCAGTGGAAAAATGGGCTATGCAGAAATGGATGATTATGTCAAGGAAATGAAGTTCAAGAGGAAGTTTGAAACTCCAGAAGAAAAAATGGAGGGAAATTCATCTGAAAGTCCTAAGAAAATATTTAGGGTTTCGGGAACTGTGAGTAGAATCAGTTCAACCAAGTTTAAATTTTCTTGTTATGTTTTTATGCTGTATCTAATGGATTAATTAAATCAATGAGTGCAGGCATCAAAGAAGAAGAACAAGAAAGTTACTCAAAATAGCAACGAAGAATTAAAAGAGACTAATGGTGGAGGAAGTGGCCCGACTTCCAGTAGTTGCATCTCTGAGGATGACTGCAATGGTTCTCAAGAACTAAATGAAGGGGGAAATTCAGAATCCAAAGCCTCTGACAGTCTGAAATCAAATGGAAAATCAAGAGCCAGCAGGGGTTCTGCAACTGATCCTCAAAGCCTTTATGCAAGGGTATGTAATAACTTGACATGATCGGGGATAAGGTTATATATATTCTCGGAGAGTCATTAGAGGGTTACTGATCCCATGTTATCCAATTTTACAGAAAAGAAGGGAAAGGATTAATGAGAGATTTAGAATCTTGCAGAACATTGTCCCAAATGGAACAAAGGTAAAACATCAACTCATACTAATCACTTCTACCAAGTTAATTTTGTGCTAGAATCAAAGTAAAACTTAAAATTCCACAAAACTAAGTTTTGAAATGGAATGCATCAGGTTGACATTAGCACAATGCTCGAAGAGGCTGTCCATTATGTAAAGTTTTTACAGGTTCAAATTAAGGTATGGCTCAAAATGTATTACTCATCATCTTCCTTTACTTTATCCAAGATATAGGACATGTTAGTTACTTAATAGTCAACTCTCAGCACAACTGGACGACAGAAAAGATTTTAGCTTATTTTTCCTCCTTAATCCATTGACTACTGAGAGATTATAACCATGTTTAGAATACAAATCTAAATTTACACTTTTTTTGCAGTTATTAATCTCTGATGATCTGTGGATGTATGCTGCTATTGCATACAATGGCAAGGACATTGGCCTTTATTAGAAGATTTTTCCAACTTTATTGCCTCAGAATTGATGCAGCAGATGCTTAATTATGTACTTAAATATTAATTTGTAGTTGTTCTGACTTTTAATGAATTAAACCATGATGAGAGAATTTCTCATGTTTTGTGTTATAAACCGAGATCCAGAGCCAGAAGGCTTTGCCTTGTTCAAGATTCGCAATTCTGCTTCTGTATTGTATACGTACAAAATGTTAATAGTGCAGCTCATTCAACTTATATGAGAATATGAGAATCTCCGAAATCTACTATTTATATGCTGAGAGATCCTCCGGTCATATAGTGCAGCTCATTCAACTTCTATAAAAGCTTTCAAACTGTAAATAAACCTTGGGCCCATTTTTTTTTTTTTTGGCTTCCATAATTACAATTAGTTTTCTGCTTCAATTTACAGATGGATAGCAAGTTTAAATGATTTAATTTTTTTTTAATTGAATCAGGCTGGGATGTCAAGAATTTGGAAAATTAATAATTATTAGAAAAAGAAATCTGGAAATTGTAGAAACTAGTCATCAAAAAATTGAACCTACCAAACCCGCTTTCTTATATTGTAAGCCAACTTAAACGAGGCGGTGATGATCTCGTATATGAAGTCAAATTAGTTATTTAATTGAGCATGGAGGAGTTAAGGAGTGACGAAAGTAAAACAGGACATTTTTTATGGTGCGGGATAAAAATCTGTTTGATGAGTAAAATTTGTCACAGAAGATTGCCATTAATGGTTTTGGGCTAATGATAGTAATAAGCATTAAAAAAAAAAAACCTAATATCGAAGAAGATGGAGTTTAGAGAGATGCTGTCAATTCTTGAAGCATTCTTGTCAACAATCCTAAGTTCAAGTTCGTCCATGAAGTCTTCATTTTCATGGAGAACCCATATCTACAAACGTTTATCTCCATCTCGTTTTTGAAAAGCTTCGAAAGTTACTGGAGAAGAGAAAGAATAAATATCCAACAAAATGAAGGAAACGTAAATGATTTGAAATGGTCCCCCTCTCCCATCCTTAAAATGGTTAAAATACCTCTTTTTTAATATTTTTAGGTCAACTGACAGTGTTTTGAACGATTTTCGTTCAAATGGACACTAACTGCATATTTATGAAAGGTTAGAAACCTTCGTTAGCATAAAATGAAGGTTAAGGTAAAGTCTTTAAAAATTGAAAAAGTTAGGGGTCTCTATTGCAATTCTCCCATATATTTATATAGTTTATTTTAGTTTTCTTGTTTTGACTTAGAATATTGTTGTATAGAGCTTCTAGTATACTTAAATTAGGTTTATTCCTCTGTTTCCTTTCTAAATTAGGTTTTTCTCAACTTTATATAGAGAGTGTCTATTCATTATAATACTTGCACTTCAATAATGAAATAAATTTATATTTTGTCCCTCTAATTTCTCTTTATTGTCTCACTCTTCTTCTCTTTCTTTTTCTTTGTTTATGTGTCTCGTTCTAGTTCAATTTTGTTCTACACCACTTATATAATTTAGTAATATGTAATTTATGATTAACTTTTTTAGTTCAATTATATCATACATTACAATAAAATAAACCGTGTTAGTAGATTCAATACTAGACCAAGTGATGTTATGAAGGTCAAATCCTAAGAATCTATGATTAAAAGAATAAAAAAAACCTTATAGCGTATATTAAGCTCAGGACTATCTCTCATCCTTTCAAAGCTCTTTCTTTCTACAGATTCATTTTCAATCATACGTTCACACAATAAAATATTCTATACATAAATTCAAAAAAATTTCCTACCTTTTAACCACACATTTTTAAAAAATTCACTATTTAAAACAATGTTTTTTCAAAAAAAAAAAAATTATCACAAAACAGGGGCTAAAATTGTCCTTGACATGCTCTTTAGAGGACTTTCCAAACTATTTTTGAATAAAGTAGTGGTATAATTATTGGAGACACTAGATTAAGTGTGTGTGTGTGTGTGTGAGAGAGAGAGAGAGAGAGAGAGAGAGAGAGAGAGAGAGAGAGAGAGAGTGTGTGTGTGTACATGAATTACCAATGTTTTGAAAATCGATCCAAAAAACATGTGTTTGTGTGTGTGAGAGAGAGAGAGAGAGAGTGAGTGTGTGTCCATGAATTACCAATGTTTTGAAAATCGATCCAAAAAATATGAAGGGTCAAGGGTCAAAATGTTCAATCGAGATCAAACAGATATCGAACCGGATGCAATAAATACATACAAAAATAAAAAATATACTATGAAAACAAAAAAAATTTTAAAAAAATTTCATATTAATAATTCAAAGTAAATCTATCTTTGTTAATTAGATTTATTATATTACAATTAGTCTCGATACTTCAAAAATTAAAAATCAATATGTTAAGATAGTTTACTTTGTTAAATTAAAATAGTTTAAACTTATAGAAAATGTTATCTAACATTAATATATTAATAATCAAGTGCAATTTAAGTTAAA
>CAIGRO010309509.1:0-11144 GCA_903798355.1 Fraxinus baroniana | reverse complement strand
TAGTTTAAAATCTTGTGTACTTAACGAAAATGTTTTAAAAACCAATTCACCCCCCTTTTAGTTAGCCAATCTTGGGCTTTCGGTTACAAAAAATGCGCATTTTTTGCAATGACCTAACCTCTATACCCAAGTCTTTATATCATATGTACTGTCCACTTTGGGAAGGATCTTCCCTCTTACCTTTCACAGCTTTCTGTCGCTTTTTCCAAAATTCGAACCAATGGTATCTGTCTTATGAGAGACTTCAATTGAATCTTAGTGCCAATTGGACAAGTTACCGAATTGGTACCTGGATTCAACTTAAGTCATTCATATGCAGAGGTCTTGGAGACAAAAAGTCTATGTAGATCAGAAAAGGAGATCTGTAAAATTTGAAGTTTGTGAGAAAGTATTTCGGAAAGTGGCACAAATGAAAGGGATTATGAGATTTGGTCACAAGGAAAAGTTAAAACTTCGATTTATATGTCCTTTCGAAATCTTAGAAAATGTTGGGAATGTGGCATATCGTCTGGCATTGTCATCTGAATTGTCAGGTCACTTGTTACATAAAGTACAAAGGATGTGTACATGACCCCAAATATATAGTAAGATTTTAGTTATTAGATGTTCAGAGGGATTTTTCATATGAGGAGGCTCTTACAAAAATTCTTAACTGAAAAGTGCATGTTTGAGAAATAAAGAAGCCACTTTAGTTAAAATTTAATGGAGAAATCACGGAACAGAAGAGGCTACATGGAAAAGAGGAGGAGATCAAGACCATGTACTCAAGACTCTTCACCTAGATAAGATAATTTTGATGATGAGATTAAAGAAGGTGAGATTGTAATACTCCGAATAAGTTTTATTTGTTTTAAAAATAGAGTGACTTCATTATGTTATATTTGATCATTTAGAAAATAGAAACCTATTTACGTCTTAGCATTGTTAATCACATTAAAATCCATACGATAGTATGATCGCCCAGTCCATTTATTTTATTTGGGCTAAATATTTAAATATTGTACGAGTTGGAAAGAAATATATCTCTATTGAGCTCATTTTGTAGCTTGCATTAAATAACGTAATTTGAGGTCAAGAAAATGTAAGTTCGTATAAGTTAGTTATTTTAATTCAAGGAAACACATTTAGTGAGTACTATTTTATTACTTAATAATATAACCTTCAAAATAATTAAGAAAAGAAAATTATATTATATTTGCTGTAAATTATACATTTATTAGTGAATGACTATTATATCCTTGCAAATCTAGTTATTATGACTATTGTATCCACCGTAGCTCTAATTATTCCCTATAAATATGAAACTTTGATTTTCAATGAAATACACACAACTCTATTGACTTCTCTATTTTTTTTTTCCTTTTTCTCTGTCACGTTATTAGCACGGTTCTCTCAAAATCAAAATGAATTAGTTAGAAGATAATAATCTTTTTACAAGAATAATCATCATCATGTGTTGCGAAATTATTTTGTTGACATGTAAATTCTTTTATATACATGCATGATAACGAAGTTGCTTAATTGTTTGACATATGCACAATTTTATTTATTTATTTATTTATTTATTTATTTATTATTATTATTATTATTGTTATTCATTTGTATGCTTACCAACACGTGTTTGCATGTTTGCATTCATGATTAATAATAATTTAGTCAATTCATGTACGGGAGCAATAATTTCCGCGTTTGTATGGAATTTAAACAAAATTTCGCTCTTTAATTTGACTAATTATTTTCTGTAATTTATGTATGTTTATATTTGCTCTTTAATCAATTTTTTTATTACGAAGTAGTTGGTCTACCTAGTTTTTTTTATAGATTTTTTATTTATTTATTTATTTATTTATTTATTTATTTATTTTTTTATACAATTCTTAGCTTTTCTATCACGTGTATCATTTGTACAAAATTTAGGCAATTTAGGTATAGAGTTTGTATGCATGATTTTTTTTTTTTTTTTTACAATTCTTAGCTTTTCTATCACGCGTATCATTTGTACAGAGTTTAGGCAATTTAGGTATAGAGTTTGTATGCATGAATTTTTTTTTTTAATTATTATTTACTAATACACAGGTAAAGGCAAATTTCACGTAAATATATACATTTATGATTATTATTATTAAATACTTTGAGTCTTTAACCTAATTAAATACTTTTAGAAGTTCTTTTTATAAATTTTAAATTGATGATATATTATGTTATTGTTTTTGAAGAAGCACAACTCTGCAAATATTGCATTTTGTCATTGATAATCAATGACCAGATTATAATATGAACAAGCATTATATTTGAATTCGTTGGATTGAAGAATCTTCAATTAAATATTCATTTAAATTCTAATTTTGTATTATTATTGATCCAATGATGGTCTAACTAGACATACCAATAATAAAATGTTAGGTTGTTGCTCAAATTTTAAATTATAAACATAATATTTATATTATACAATCAAAATGGTATATCTTTTTAATGCTAGCAAGCATAAATCTAAGTGTTAGTTTGGATATTGATAAATAGTTTAACACTATTACTTGTTAAACACATCCAATCAATTTCTTAATTATTACTATTGAGAACAAAATACTTCCCATTTTTTTAGGGAATGTTATTACGCATCATACCAACATCAAGTTCTCCATGTTATACTTTGCTTATGGTCAAGCTAATTTTTCCATCTAATAATCTTTGAAAGTGTAATATATCTATAATTGCTCAATCGTGGTGCATTTAGATGGATATTAAAGAATACTGAGAGTACAAGTTTAGTTTGAACCCTTATAAAATATCTTAAACCTTAACGTATGATATTTTATTATGCGGTTTGTTATCTATTAATGTGATTGAACCGTTTTCTCAGCATTAGGGAGATAAATTAGTAGTGCAACATATTGTGCTATCTATAACCTTGCACTTTACAATATAAAAAATAACTCAATTGTAAGATGCATTTACAGACCTATATAAGAGATTTATAAAATCTCATAAAATAGCTATAGATACTCCATCTCATATTAAGGTCTAAAAATGACAAATTATTAGCACTATATAAATGACACACCTAAAGCGTTGTGACATTCGATTCTAAAGAGAAAAACTCTCGGAAAAAAGAGCAAATAGAAAATATGGTCCCAACTAGGAGGTGTATATTCTTAGAGAGTACATATACATAACTAATTATAAAAGCCACAGAAGAGGTTCAAGTACTTGAAACATTGAAAGATAAGATATCTCAATAAGTTATATCATTATGAAAAAGAAATAGAATTGAAAAGAAAAAGTTGTCGACAACAGATTTGAACATAATATATTGCATCATATTATGAATAAATAAATTCGTTGAATAATATTGATTGAAGAAATGATTAGCCAAATAAAAAAAAATAACCTTAGTAAAAATGAAATTACTATAGAAATTTGAAGTTTTTGTATCTATCGTCCGAAAATCTAAAGGTGTATACTGAAAAGGAAATGAAAAAAATAACGTTTGCATGACTCTCAAAAATAATATATTTCGCAAAGATCATGGTTGATGTGATCACAAGTTCATATCTTATTATCCTGATGATGCATGAAATGTAAAATGCGATTATAGTTAACTCATATATGTCATGACTATTAATGTTATCCATGAAGGATTTTATGCCCAAAGCATATGATTCAAGTGATATCTTAATGAGGGAGTAAATACACGTCATACTTAATTTATTTATTTTTACCAAGGTTTTGTCCCATTGGGTTTTTTTGGCAAGGTTTTAATGAGACAACTTTTGTACGTACTCAAAAGAATAATATACTCTTTCTACTTCATTAGAATTTTTCCTATATAGGTTTTCCTAGTAAGATTTCAATGAGACATTTTTTTTTTAATAATGCCGATAACATACAAAATATTTTACCCTCAAAATAGAACTCTTATATGTTAAATTATGTACGACTCTCAAAGAGAGCAATAACACAATCTTTTTTATTATTTTTTAAACAAAGATTGATGAATATCATCTATGAAGATAATATTGCTTCTAAATATAACAAGACAACATGAAACATGCTTCACCAATATTGTAATATTGAAGACATTGACCTACAAGATATGAATAGTTCAATACAATAATTTTCACATATTGAAATTAATAAGAGCAGCTGTATTCTTTTTCTTTAGCTCAAGTTTTGTCATATTGAATTTCTTAATAGGGTTTTAACGAGGCAGATTTTTTAATATGTCATTCAATGAGTAGTGTTTTAAATTATATGTTTATTAGTAAATGACCATTATACCTCTAAAGTCCTAGTTATTATGATTATTGTATCCCTTGTAGCNAGGCAGATTTTTTAATATGTCATTCAATGAGTAGTGTTTTAAATTATATGTTTATTAGTAAATGACCATTATACCTCTAAAGTCCTAGTTATTATGATTATTGTATCCCTTGTAGCCCTAATTCTTTCCTATGAATATTGAGTTTTGATTTTCAATAAAATACACATAAGTCTATCCACTTCTCTACTTTCTTGTATCTTTCTCTCTATTTTATAACAATATTAGATAATCCATGTTTATCATTATCTTTAAGTCGATTTGATTTCCAATTAACCATGTAGCAAATTCTATTTTCACACGTGAATGGTAGAGTTTCTTGGCAAAATGACATGCATGAGAATAGATAGAGAGGATTTGAAATATAAAAATTCCAACAAGATTATTATTATATAAGAGAATTTGTTTGGATTTTAAATTTCAAATATCCATCAATTTCTATCATACACATGCCAAATTATGTTTTTCATTTGGCATGTAAAAAATATATGTTTAGTAAATTTTTGAGCCGTGTATGATAGAAATTGATGGATATTTGAAATTTAAAATTCAAACAAATTCTCTTATATAATAATATTGTTGGAATTTTTATATTTCAAATCCTCTCCCATGCAAGTCATTTTGCAAGTAATTTTGCCAAGAAAATTCTACCATTCACGTGCGAAAATAGAATTTGCTACATGGTTAATTGGAAATCAAATCACCTAAAAGATAAAGGATAAAGATGGATTATCTAGTATTGTTATAAGTTTGGTATTCTTTTTCATTCATTTATTTCGACTCAAAAGAAACATGAACAACAAGCTCATTTTCAAAGATGTATTCAGAATTTGTATGTGTAAGGAGTGCAACCCATGTTTTTAGCCCTACAACAAATTTCTTGATCCACTGAAGGTAGGATACTCTATGCAAGTTTAATTGTCATTGCAATATTATATATTTTAAGTAACAGAAATGTGTTAGAGAAACCGATTGATCTCCGATGGTCTCAATAAAAAGGTGGTATGGAATGTCATAACTCGCGTTTAAAATTTATTATATTATTTTGAATTGCACATATCCTACTGCGTTTAAAATACTTATTCCTTTAAATTTTAATTTTTCAGGTTAAATAGGTCAACTTGGATGGTAGCTGAAAGATGCTTGGATTTCCAAGCAACGATTTTCAATAAAATAATTTCGTCAAGATATTTAATGTTTCCTAAATTTCTATTAAATATTCTAATTTCACGATTTTATGTTTTTGAATGGATTTAATTCAGTTATGAACTTCGAATAAGTTAAGGTTTAAAATCCAATGAAATTTTTATCACATCAAATATTATCTATGAAATGATATCGGTAACACCTCAAGTTTTCTAAGTCAATAGAACTTGAGACGTTACAACTTGGTATCATAGTACATTAAACTACAACGAGTAATTCGATTCAATTAAAACATAAAAAAAAGAGTGCACAAATTTCAAGATGGCATACTCAAATAAGCCACCATCTTACGAGAGCATACTAAAGAATAAATTCCATATCGAATAAAAATGAAAATATAGAACAATATATAATGGCTTGGTCTAGTCCTTTTGTTAATGTTGACATTTTAAGATGAAATCCGAAAACTTAATAAGCATATATAGTCACTGTTCCACACCCATTTCATGCTGCGGAGACAGTTATTTTATTAATATAGGAATAAGAGTTTAATTGGAATTACCAATTAAGAATTCACATTTTAGGCCATTTTTAGTTTCTATTCATTTTTTTAGTTTTATTGATTTGAGTACTCACAAGAATGAAAGGCATTGTCAAAAAGAATTAAACTATCTAATAAGAGGTTGGGATTTCAGTGGACCGCTAGTGACCCCACTCCTCACCAAATAACATTTTAGTTGTGCGTTATTTAAATCAACAAGATAAAAAGTAATGAAGAAAAAAATGTGCTATTTAACTATATGATAAGATATTGTTGTAAAGATTTTATTTAACAAACATGAATTAGAACAAGGTTCTTGGCACCTAGCATTCACCAATCAACTACCATCTGAGAGACCTAATGTATTACATGAAATGTTATATTTTAATTTAATTTTGAGCATGAGATATACATTCTTTATATTTAACACGAGAAATGTTTAAAATAAAATGAAATGTTATATTCTATTTTGTTTGATACAATACTCCCAAGTACCCCATGTAAGCGCACTACTTCTTTAAAAAATAAATCCACAATATTAATGGCATCAATAGTTTTATGATATGGAATGAAATATGCCATTTTACTAAATCTATCTACCACCACAAATATGGAATCTCGTCATTTCTTAGTCCTAAGTAAACCCACACATAGTCCATAAACACATCAACCCAATGCTCACTCGGAACAGGCAATGTCGTACATAAACCTTGAGGTAAAACCTTAGACTTAATTTTTTTTACAAGTGATGAATCTACTACAAACATAATCAACACCAACATTTATCTTAAGACAATAAAAGTGTTCATTTAACATCTCCAAGGTCTTCTTAATCCCAAAGTAACCCATTAAACCTCCACTATGTACTTCACGTACTAACAATTCTCTTATTGAACACTTAGGTACACATAACTTATTCCCTCGAAATAAATATCCATCATGTCTAAAGAATCTATCTATAGCACATTTATCACATGATTCATAAATATTGGAAAAGTTTGGGTCATTAGTATACATATCATTAACATATTCAAATCCTAACAATTTGGCACCTAAAGAAGTTAGAAGTGCATACCTCCTTCAAAACGCATTCGCTACCACATCTTCTTTACCTTGTTTGTACCCAATAATATATGAAAATGTCTCGATGAACTCTATTCACCTTGCATGCCTCTTGTTTAATTAATCTTGATCCTTTAAATGCTTCGAAGACTTATGATTGGTGCAAATTACGAACTCCTTTGGCTATAGGTAGTGCTACCATATCTCCAAAGTTCGAACAAGTGCATATAACTCCTAGTCATATGTAGGATAGTTGAGAGTTGCTCCACTTAACTTTCACTAAAGTAAGTTATTGATTTTCATTCCTACATCAAAATAGCTCCAATACATATTCCTGGGGCATCACATTCAATTTCAAAAGTATTGTTAAAGTTAAGCAGTGATAAAGTCGGTGCGATGCATAACATATCCTTAATAGTGTTAAAAGCATGTTCTTGTTCAACATCTCAATGCAATCCTACACTTTTCTTTACAATCTCAGTGAGTGGAATGAGAAGTGCGCTAAATTTTTTAACAAAACTTCTATAAAAGCTAGCTAAACCATGAAAGCTTCTTTCTTCCATTATGATTTTAGGTGTTGGCCACTACTTGATGACTTTGATTTTCTCCTCATCCAATTCAATACCCTTTGTACTAACAACATAACCAAGAAAAACAACTTTTTTCATGCAAAATGTACACTTTTTAAAGTTAGCATAAATTTGTTCTTGTCGTAAGATCACAAGCACACATCTTAAATGTCATATATGCTCATTTAAATCCTTACTATTTACCAATATATCATCGAAGTAAACTACTACAAATTTACCTACAAATGCACACAAGACATGATTCATTAATCTTATCAACGTGCTAAGTTCATTAGTAAGTTCAAATGCCATGACTAACCACTCATATAAACCATACTTAATCTTAAAAACAATTTTCCACTCATCTCTCTCTCTCTCTCTCTCTCTCTAATTTGATGATATCCATTTTTAAGAACTATTTTACTAAACATACACGATCCTTGTAATTCATCACCATATCATCTAACCTAGGTGTAGGGTGACGATATTTTACCGTTATGTTGTTGATCGCTCGACAGTTTATACACACCCTCTAAGTCTCATATTTCTTTGGTATAAATAGCACTGGCACGGCACAAGAACTTATGCTTTCCCTCACATATTCTTTACTCACCAATTCTTCCACATGCCTTTGCAGTTCCTTGATCTCATCGGGATTACTCCGAAAGTCGGCCTGTTTGGAATGACAGCTCTAGGTACAAAATCAATTTGATGCTCATCCTCCAGAAACACACTTTCGAATTTCTGAAACAAAGAAGTAGTTAAAATAGGAAGGGGTGTTTCGATTCCTCAAAGTTGAAGAGTGATTCCTTATAAACCAACAAAAAAATAGGTCTGTTCTCAACTATTGCCATCTTCAACTCACTCTTTTGCTAAAAAAAAAAAAAATCACTTTCGACTTTCTCCCATCTTAGAAAATGTTTTATTCTTTATTCTCTTGCAGCTCTACTCTTTTTCTCACAGTTAGCTACTTCACTTTTTCTCTTACTTTCTTGTCGCGAAAGTTCAATCTCACTTTTTTTCCCTCATTATTTTTTCTTCTTCACCTTTCAATTTGATTTGATCTTCATAACCTTGTGTTGGTGTTAACGGTATAAGAGTAATAATGCCCTATCTTTAGTAAAGTTGAACTTAGTTTTGTACCCATCATGCATCACCTTCCTATCATATTGTTATGGCCCCCATCAAAATATGCCCGGTATGCATAGAAACTAGATCACATATAACTTCATCATGGTACCTCCCAATTGAGAAACTCACCAACAGTCGCCTATTTATCTTAAGCTCTCCACATTCATTCGACCATTTCAATTTGTAAGGTTTATGATGTTTTAGCATAGTTAAACCCAATTTCTCAACAAATGTAGTGTTAGCCACATTGGTACAACTACCCCCATCAATAATCAAACTACATACCTTGTTGTTGACATGACACCTCGTGTAAAATATGTTTTCCCTTTGTTACTCTAAGTCATCCACTTTGATTTTGAGCACTAAGAGCTCGTCTTGTAACAAACAGCTCTCCAACTGCATACTCCACTTTCTTACCATCGCTAGCATGTTCCAATTCTGGCATGTCATCATATTGATCCTCACTATCACTCACCATTTCTCCATTATCTCGCAAGATCATCGCCATTTTGTTTGAACATTAAGAAACAATGTTTTCCGATCCCAAGCATCTAAAGCATTTGATGTCCCGATTCCTAGAAGGTTGGGAATTCATCTTGAGTGTAGCCTTGCTAACAACTTCCTTTTTCCCTTCAGTAGGTCAGTTCTATTATTTGAAATGCATCAATCACCTCTATTGTTATCTCACTTCGGTTTCCAAGAAGGTTTAGAACCTGAAAAATCCGAAGGATATCTAGTTTCTCGCTTCCTCTTCAACCACATCTCCGCCTTCGTAGCTACATCTAGCATGTCCTCCAACTCCACAAATGTTGTAGTCTACCACATTAGTTATCTCTCTATTCAAACCATTCAAAAATTGGATCACAGTGGACTCCTAATCCTCCTCAACATTTGCTCTAATCATGAAAATATTCATCTCCTTGTAATAATCCTTCACACTCCTAGACCTTTAATAAAGGTTTTGTGATTTTTGATAAAGATCTATATAGTAATGATTAGGAACGAACATCTTCTTCGTGATAGCTCTCAATTCTCCATATGTTTCAATAGGCCTCTCATGATTCTTCCTCCTAGGCATTGTTATTTGATACCCTCAAATGATAGCATAATAAGTAAATTCAATGACAACAATCAAATATAAATTCTATTTTCTTCTCCCATTCCAAATAAGCTTCCGAATCGCTTCTTCCTTTGAATGAAGGAATTGTTATCTTAATATTGCCCATATTTCTATTAAATCCATCTCCAACATGATCTCTAACCCTCCTATCATGCGTATCTCCTCTATTACTCATCATTCCTATTTCAGCCTCTACCAATGTATCATCATCAATTCCACTAACTACTTAATTTTCACCACCAATATCTGCTCTATGATCCCCTTTGCCTTGCCTCTTTACGTTAAGAAGTTCCCTTAGTTTTTCCCCATGTAAAATTAGTAAGCAATATATCTTGCCTCTCCATCCATGCCTCTTGCCTATCTATTATATCCTTCATATTCGCAAACAACCTTTCAAATTGTCGTATCATCTCATCTGTCATGAGACTTGACTATTCTTCTCTCTTGAAATGGAATCGTCTATGTCATACATCCTAAATCTAGAATAATTTTTTACATCACGTGGGTACACTCTTGTATCACTTAATCTAACTTTTCTCTCTATTAGTCTAACCATTTTGTCTCTTTCTACTCAGTACTTCCTTACAAGTGCTTCAAAAAATTAATTCGATCTCAATGAAAAAGTCAATTCTTGTAGAGTTCAAATAAAGAATTGAGTAAGAATAGTGATTCTATAATTATTCAAGAAGTAGGAGTTGAACTCTGAATGGAAACCCTAATGACAAATTCAAGAAAGTATTTCTTGAATTCGGATTAGACACTTATTTTTGTAAATTTTTGAAATTTTTTAATAAATTCGCGAGAATTCAACAAAGAGCCCAAAAAATCGAAAATGAATTGATTTGGGTACTAATTTAGCGCACAAACAATTTTTGAATATTTTTGATATTTTATTTGGATTGAATGACTCAAAAGATGAAGAACACAAAGAATGAAGATAAAAACTCAAACAAAAAGGAACAAACAAGGAATTAAATGATATAACCATGATTTTTTGAGTCTAAACTCTGATATCAAATTATGTGAACCCACATATCAATTAAAGTTACGAAACCCACGACAAATTAGATCAAACCCAAGAAAACTAAGAATCAACGTTTGAAAAGCTTGACCCAATAAATTATTGAACTAAAAAACCAACACAAATGCTAACAATATCTTTACCCCGTGATCACAAAACTTATGATCTTACTTAAATTGTTGAACACCACAAGAACTTAATTCTTGATAAGTCGAAATTAATTCAAAGAAGAACGA
>CAIGRO010309502.1:0-13909 GCA_903798355.1 Fraxinus baroniana | reverse complement strand
TGGGTGGGAATATAAGAAAAACACCATTCCCTTCCAAACCGCCATCTATAGGCTACTGGTTGACGGCATACGAGTGTGCTTGATTTGTTGACACCCGGGTCCACCAGCCACAGTGATTAACCATGGTTAGCTTTATAGTAATATAAATTAATTGAGTTATACGGGGCTTAAATGTGTGGCCCCCACAGATCACTCACAAGGCTTGGGGTCGGAAAATTTTTTATCCATTTTTAATGACCTTGGTCTCATATGGGACCCACCTCATGTGAGAGGTGGTAGAAGTTCTGTCAACATATTTTATGTACATGTGGCTTAACTTAAATTGATTTAGGATAAGAGAAGCTATCGGCGTAGCTCGCCTCGACTATTTGGCCCACTCATTTGTTTAGATATTCGAGAAAATTGCAGTCACAATATTAAACCTTTTGCCTTTGTTTGAGTCACATTAAAATTTTCTTTATTATTTTTCTACTCATTTTCAATCACACATTCTTCAATAAAATAATATTTTTCATAACATCAATAACTTTTCCTTCTTTTTCAACCACACATTCTCCATTAATCTACTATTCTAGAATACATTATTCCACAATAATGTAGCTCAAACACCCTTTTTATTTAATACTAGATCTTACCCAAACCTTTTATTTGTGCTACCGTGAGTATCAAACATTCAAAAAAATTGAAGCTAAAGTCCAAAATGATGATTTTCGTAAAATTGACTACAAAATAAAAACTTAATTATTTTTCCCAAATAAGGTAAGGACATTTTAGACAAACCACATTTTTCCTATTAAATCAAAAATTAAAAAAAATAAAAATAAAATCACAACATACCTTCATCTCCTTCTTCCCCAAAACCAAAACTACTCCACCGAACCGCAACCGTCACTACAGGAAACCTCCACTACCAACTCAACATCGACATCACTACCACCCGAATCCAAGTTCCAATCCAAATCTTTTCCACCACAAACTGACCCACCATTTACCACCACTATTATCATCTCCCCTTCGCTTCGTCGAACGGACAATTGTGTTGGGGAGGGGTTGCTGCTTGTTGAAGCTACATATATACACAAATTAATATTGTACAAATGTCACTAGAATCCGACCTTCTCATCACTGTAATCTTTCAAAATTGCATGAATTAAATAAGACACAACATTCATTTTCATTAATTGTAACAATTCATTCTCCTATTCTCTTAAAACAAAAAAAAAAAATCAACACCACCACTGCCACTCTTTTGGAGTTTATAAGTTGTATGTGTTTGAACTTTGATGACAAAAAAGAGAATAAAGAAGAAACTCGAGGTGAACAAGAATCGAAAAAAGTAGCAGCAGAAGCCAAGAGCAAAGGGAGGAAGAGGAAGAGTTGTTGAATGGTGTGTAGGATCTTTTCTTCAGGCCTGAATTTAATAATATTCACAGAGGTTCTAGAATGGTCAAGGGAATCAAATGTGTTTAGATTTCAACTTGGATTCGGGTGGTGGAGATGTCGACGGTGACGTGAGAGTTGGATGGAGTGGTTTTGGTTTGTAGTCAAATTGACAGAAATCATCATTTTGGACTTGAATTGCAAATTTTTTGAAGGTTTGGTATTCACAGTGGCACAAATGAAAGATTTGGGAAAAGTTTGCTATTAAATGAAAGGTTTGGTATCGTGACTATAATTTTCCTAGATATTTATTGAAAATTCTATGTGTTTTAATCTAGTCCTATTGACATTGTTTAAGGTCGTCTACCATTGTTGATATATAAAGGAGACGGGGATGGATAAATGTTGGAATCAATGTCATAAAAATTCACTTAAATAATACAAATCGTTAGGGTTGCACAAAAAAATCGAAAAACCGCAAACCAAACCGAAACTGTTAGTTTGGAACCGTTGGTTCGGGTCAATTTTTTTTTCCTTCAAACCATTTCAAAATGGTTTGGTTTAGGTTTCAATTTTCAAAAATCGCATAAAATCGAACTCAACCGTTGTTTAATTTTTAATTAAAAAACTAATTTCATCAACTTACAAATTTTAAAATTTTTACTTTCTAGAAAAAATATCAATTTAGCAATACAAATTGCAATTAACATATTAAAATAATCATTTAAAGTAAATTAGGTTCATTAGTATTGACCGATAGTTTTATAAGTTCACAACACACGTCATGATCAGATATCTAATCTAAACTAAAATTAATCACAAATCATATGAAAAAAAAGCATTTATTTTCAATAATCCAAATTATAATACAACAAAACTACGATAGTAAATCATACCCACAACTTTAGAAGCTACCTAAACTCTCATTTCTCAAACATTTGACGCTTGTCTGCCACTGCTGAACAAAATGTGATTCCAAATCACAAATCGTTAGTTGCCTTTTGCTTGTTAGTATGCTAATCTCTACCAGAATCACCATTTCTCTCTTCACTCTTGATAGGTCCTAGATTCTCATTCAAGTCTTTTTTTTTCATTATTCTTTCTTTTATTTGTTGTTTTTTAACTTATTATACATTTGTGAGTTGTGGTTTGGATTAAAAATGACTATTTGTGCGTATAGCTAATTAATGAACTGTTTGTCGTTTAGAAAGAACAAAGGATAGAACATATTGATTGTGTGAAAATGTCAAGGTTCCCTAATTAGCACTACTACATTCTACTTTCGTAAAGTCACTAGAGGATAAAATTTTCCAATTTCCAATAAATCTATACTCTATTATTCTTTGTACATTTAAACACATCATGTTCAGTCCTTATTTTTCATCTTACTAGTAGAACAAAAGGAGTTTTAACCAAACTATTATAGTAGAATGTGGCTATATCCTTTTCCAACCACTATATAACAACATGAAAGGCAAACAAGAAAATGTAAATACCAAGGAAGAAAGATATATTCATTCTATTAACGTCTTTTAGCAACCAATTTTGAAAATAATTTATTCATGGGTTTCGTGGGAAAGATGTTAGTTTTCGTTTAAACTTATATGTTAACTCATTTTAAATATATTATTATAATGTCGATAGGTAAACCGCATATTAAAACTGAACCAACCCGCAAATTATTGTTTGGTTTGAAAAAATTCCAAACCGCGTGAAATAGTTTGAGTTGAAAATATAACATAAACCGGTTTGAGTTGAAAAAATAGCACAAACCGCCCAAACCAAATCGTGTTCACCCCTACAAATCATCAATCTCAAATTAAAGTCGAACCAATTATAAAAACAAATTAAAAAATATATCAAATGAATTGGTTAGTTTTGTTGACTCCAAAAAATGAACCCAACAGAACCCCACCTTGTCCCCTCCACGTGGACATCACCTGCACATGGAGCACACCGTTAGGAGGCAATCAAAAAATGAACCCAACAGATACTGGGCCCACTCTTACCACGTTCAAGTACGGATCTGGCGCGTTTCTACCGAAATTGAATCGGTAGTTTGACTGGAATAGACGCGGGAGGAACTTCCCGACAAGAGACAAAAATGTTTGGACCTCGGCTGTTTGATTTTAGCGATATTCGCACTATCAATGAATACCCGATCGATTTCCCGTGTTAGATCTCTCTTTCGTAATGGAATAAGTGGAAGGATAGGTATTGTGTAGGAGTATAACTCATTTGTATAGGAATCTTGATCTATTTTCCATTATGTATGTTGGAAATTCCTCAAGAACAAATTTTGTCAAAAGCTTATAAGAAATTTCACAAGATCCATATATTTTGTATTTGTTTTACCCATTTTTTTGTCCCCTCCTTTCTATAAAAAAATAAGCTATTTATACTAATCTATTCGACGTGGAGATCGTTGGATCCAATCCATATGGATATATCTCCCAGGTCTAGGCTTCACATCACTGTCAATTCGTTACAATTACTATTTGACAAAGGGTCAGTCGCCCTACACAATATATCCTAACATGCGGACAGAGTCTTATTACACGTCTCATCAATCACTTTTAAAGGATCTCCAGATCCATTATGACAAGCAGCATCGAAATCTGCTTGATTAGGGTCAGTCTTTGCGGAGGAGCGTCTGGTAGTAGAGGACCTCTGTTATACTTGTTGAGCCTCTGCGTAGAGCTTAGGAGAGCTTCTGTGCTTCATATAGGAAGAGTCTCTACCTTTGCATGTATGTGCTTCAATTAGGCCTCCGATATTAGGGTCGATGGGGTGTCGGTCCGATGGTGCTTCAGTTCTTATAGGAGGCTTGGACAGCCATGGCTTGGGTCGACTTTGATCTTATAACATTTCTGGAGACCCCCAACTGGTTCACCGTCAGCTTAATCATTGGGTATGTGTGGCTGCCCACGTGGACCAATTGTTTACGTGGCAGCTCACATGGAATGCCGATTTGGAACCTCTAATTTTAGGGGGGGTAACAATAGTCCCCCAAGTCTATGCATGATTATTCATGTAGTACATGGACTTTCTGGTGCCAGGTGATGTTGTTTTTTTTTTTTTTTGAAAGGAAGAGGTCCTAACCTTCCGAGATGACCCATTTGTTGAAAGCTCCTAAGCGTTTCCAATGCCTGTAGGTTTGATCTACTTGCTTATGAGGTCGAAGAGTCCTTTATTTTAAACCTCCTTTGTGGAACACGATGAGTCCTCTAAGATGGTATCTTAATGATTTGATGTTATTGGCTGTTTCCAAGGAAGGACAATCATGATGGTATGATTTTCCATACACGCTACTGTCATCACATTCAATGAGTAATCATGGCTGTCCATTTTCTTTCCCTTAATCCGGACCCTTGAATCTGAAGCGTCTGGGGCAATGGGTAGCTCTGATCTTGGTTTCTAGATACAGGGCTAGATGGTTAAGATCTTAATCCAATGGCTGGGTTTGAACCTTTACGCTTATAAAAGAAGATCACTCTTACAAAGAATTCTTTACCGTCTATCTTCACATGAATTCATACTTATAAACCTTCACCTTCTTCGACAACCATTTACATTTGAGTCTACCGTATGTTTCTACTCGTTCCTTCTGAATTTACTGGAAGTTTATTGAAGCAAGTCATTTTCGTCGCGTTTGCTATTTCCTTTTTTCTAGGAAATCTTGTAAGTGCTGTGGGACTTATTCCAATTAATGGCTTCTTCTTCTTCTTCATTTGAGGGGAGCACGAGGGTAAAAAAGATAATTAGTGAGATGGGGATTGAAATTACTCCTACCGCCGACATTGCTAGGGCTTTGAGGCTGGCAGGGGGCAACTACGTCTAGAGAAAGGTTCGGAGATAAGGGTAGTGGAGTAGCCTGGGGATGGCAAAGATCCAATCAAATGCTAATCCGACCCTCATTGCTAACCTTAGGGAAGCGTATAGGATTTCTTATAATATTGAACTCCTATTACCCTGATGAGCGACCCTGCCGTCCAAGGCAGGGATGCGTTGCCATCAGTGAATATTTATTCAAATCGGGACTTCTTCTTCCTATCTATCCTTTCTTCCGAGCCGTCCTTAGATTATATAGACTGGCTCTTACCCAACTCTCTCCAAATGCCTGGGCTCAATTAGTTGGGTCATACATTCTCTGGAAGCAGACCTTCTTTGGCGAGGATATGTCTCTTTACGTTTTTTAGACCGTTTTCCAGCCTAGGGCATTGGGTAATGGAGACTCCAAGGGTTGGTACTCCATGTCCCCTTGGGGGGGCATATGTTCCTTTAGTGATAGGTCTCTCTTCCTCCATCAAGGGGTGGAAAGAGACCTGATTCTAGGTTCGAGGAAAGTGGCAGGAGTGTGAGGGCGACACGGTTCCCTTTGTTAAAGTTCCAACCTCCTACTCCGAACCCAGTGAGTGCCATTTCATAGCTTCTTCTTATAAATATCTTTTTTTTGATAACTTCTCTTTCTAATGCAATACTTGTCGCTTTTTAGGAACTTTGAGCGCTTCGAACTTGATAGAATTCACTGGGAGGTCCTACTAGATATATATCACCTACCCTCTTTAGTTCGACACTTCGATAACTCAATTGTTCCCTAACGATTTTACGGAAATTTAAACTTAATGGCCTCCAGAGGTAGGAAGTTCTTATCTATATCTCTAATATAGAGTATGTTTGTATGTCATTTCATAAACTTCTGACTTTGACTCTCGCCTCTGCAGAAAATTTTGACAAGAGGAAGCTCCACATCCCTAATATGGCAACTATATTGGCAACTACTTCGACCTCCGGCAAAAAAGGGGTGAAGGCAGCTCTGCTGGAGGAAGATAAATAAAAAAGAAAATCAAGATGGTCAACGGGGAAGGTGTACCCCAAAATGAGAGCGGGCCCCTCCAGTAGATAAGGGGAAAAATGCTGTCATTGAGGAGCCTAAGAAGAAGGTTCGGATATCCACCACTGGGGTGGGTAGTTCCTCTGACATCCCCCTACCTCGTCCAGGGGTTCATGCTGGGGAGAAATTATTGGCGGCCTCTATTGCTGCCGCCATGGAGGGTTGAAACGCCTTGTCGTTGTGGAACCTCTGAGGCAGGAGCCTGCTAAGAAACATAAAAACTTGAGTGGTCCCACCGGCTCAGAAAAAGGGGTTCTGTCCAAACGGTCCGCTGAGCTTGAATTTCAGGCCCTTGCTTCGTTGTCTCATAAAATCCAAACTGCCATGACAACATTCCACACATTCTAGAATGAAGAATGGCAAAACTTCGTTGAAACCAACTATATCGTGGACGTTGTCTCCACCATGGTTGATCAAGCTACGAGATCATTTAGCATGGTCATTAAGACGAAGGCAGTCTTCAAGATGCTCCAGAGAAAGAATAAGAAATTTGTGGGCAAAGCTTCCCAAACTGAGGAGGTAGCTAGGAAGGTTCAGGCTGAGGCGGCCAAGAAAAATGAGGCAGAGGGATCTGCCAAACTTGCTTTCGCTTTGGCAGAGAACTAATCTTTTAAGAAGGAGGTTCATGAGTCACAGAGTGAAGTGGCTACCTTGACGAAGTGGGTGGAGACCTCAAATGCTAATAAAAAACTTATTGTCGAAGCCCTTGAGAAGGCTAACCAAGAGAACGCGGAACTAAAATGGAGAATTGAAGAGCTAACCTCCCAAGTTACCGGCCTTACTAAAGAGATGGAAACGGTTCGTAACGTCTGATCGTGCCAATAAAAATGCATAACAAGACTTTTTGGCCAACTTTCACCTCACTGAGCATTATCAACAATTTGGTGTGTATTGGAGAAGGTATGCTTACAATGAAGTGATTGAATGGCAAGAAATACATAAGCAGGACGTTGAGACTTCAGACTTAAGGGCTGAATTCTTAGACGAGGAAGTGGAGGAGGGGGAGCCTCAGACTCCTACAGAGGCGAAAGTTGGGACGGAGGCTGTTGAGGAGGCTAACCCTGCCGAAGCTGGGGCCATAGTGCCTTTTGAACCTTCCGAGCCCCACTCCCTTAGGTCTAATTTATGTAAATGTTTCAAGTGTAAGGACTTCGGTCCAGTTTATGTAAATCAATTTTTTGTCAATGGAATTCTATATTTTTCTACTCTTGTTGACATTGTATGATTTTCATGTGGATGTTTAGCTTTTATAATTCTGTCATTGTTGCTTGTTAATAACTATCGATCTTTTAGCATCTTGCTGCCTTTCAAACAAACGGATAACGTATTCATGTAGTAAAGTACTAGAGGTTCGACTTAGAGATGATTAGTGTTAACTAATATACACATCAATTCGTTTGGTTGTACGAATGTTACCTTTATTTCGCCAGACCCTTCTAAGTTCATCTCATAATAACTTAGACATTGGTAGCACACTTTTTAGTCAACCAACTTTCAGAAGTGGTAATAGGGAATAATGCTTCTTTTGAGGTCGAGATCCATTCGGTAGGAAGGTTCGCCTGTGCGGAAGTTGCTTTTATCCAAGGTTATTTGAGATGACTTGCCCACGTCATCATAGTCAAAGCACCATTTCATGAAGTCTTTTGAAACAATGAAATGTAACATCATAGTCGAAGTACCATTTCATGAAGTCTTTTGAACCGATGAAATGTAACATCCCAGTCCCCCAGTTTCAGGCATAGATATTCATGCTATACATGGAATTAGAGTAGTGCACTCGACGTCGCTGGAAATGGGATGGGATAATTTACTTGCACAAGGCTAGTCGATGCTATAAGATCACGAAGTAAGGACCGATTTGTTCATGAAGCTGTCGAGCCCGTAAGCCTTCGAGAAGTAGAGACTAGTTTATTTTTAAACCTTCTGATGTTGTAAGCCTCCAAGAAGAATAGACTGGTCCAAGCATGTGATTTGATGGTTTTGCATGTTCCCAAAGAGGTAGCTATGCAGAACCAATTCTTAATATACACATAGCCGTATTGAATTAAATGTATAATGATGGTTTAATTATTTGCTTGTGTGACTCTCAGGATTCTTCCATACGTGGATGCCCTTTGGTGGGATGCATGTGCCAATCTAGGTCATTGATAAAGAAAACCGTTTGCATTCTATGGCCCATTTTGTACAAAGATTTTGACACCTCTGATCATCAAGGCTTTGATCCGATGGTTGGGATACATTTTGTCCCTTGTATAAAACTCAGAAGTTTGTTATTTTCACACTTTACTTGCTACAATTTTCATTATCTTCTAAAAGTTTTCTGGCAACGAATTTTCGAACATTCCTTCTTCGTTTGTGATCATATTCAAGGAATACTTCACAACACTCGTATAAATGGTACCCAAAAAGGAGTACCCCAAACTTGACATGGCCACAATTCTTAATGCTACATCCCAGAGATCTTCTTCAGGGGCTAGGTCAATGCTCGAACGCCTTGTCAGGGATTGTTTCGAGAAGGATAAGGAGAAGGAGGTTTCCCAAGAAAGTCAATTCAAAACTGATAAGGACAAGAGGATAGCCGAAGGTTCCATGAAGAAAAGGAAATTGGCACCTGTTGGGGGGTGTTCCGGTAGCTTCGAAACAACTATGTCTTATGGAGAGAAGGTAACTCTCCAGCAGCCTAAGTTGCTGCAGGCTTCTATTAACACTCCGATTGAAGATCAGCTTCGGGAGTACAGCGATGACACTACATCAACGGCTGTAGAGGCTCCTCGAAAGATTGTGGAAAGGACCCCAGGAAAGTTCGAAAACTTTTTGGGAGGTCATGACAGCAAGATTGCTTCCGCTGTGGTTGAAATGTTGCCTACTAAGGTTCGAGGTGCCACCGAGGCTTTCAATAAGTTTTGGACTAAAAGGTGGCAGGACTACGTGGCTACTTACGATGCAGTGGATCTTACTGCGACTTTGGTGAGCCAAAATGCCAGGGCCTTTGGGGTAGCCTTGGAGTGTTAGGAGGTTTTGGCCGACATTCAGTAGAGAAATAGGGCCTCATACGAAAATTTGAATGTTACCGAGGTTGAATTAGAGAAGGTCAAAGCCGAAAATGATGAGTTGAGAGTTCGAAAAACTGAAGATACAGCAAAGCTGCCCTCCACCCTTTCTGAAATTGAAGCCATGAAACGGAAGGACCATGAATCACAATGTGAGGTGGCGTCGCTGACCAAGAAGGTGGATACTTCTAACAACCATCAGAAGATTGTTGTCGAGGCTCTAGAGAGAGCGAACGCCCATTCAAACGCTACCGATACCGAACTGAGGAAGGCTAAAGCTGAAGCTATTGAGCTGAAGGTTTAGAAGGTTAAGGGTGAGGCAAAATTTGCCTCTGCACTTACCGAGATCGAGGCAGGTGGCCTCGCTAACTAAGAAATTGGAGACCACCATCGATCATCAAAGGATTACCGCTGATGCTCTAGAGAAGGCGAACATTCAGATATCTGCCAGCCATAATGCCCAAAATTTCATGGAGAAACAACTTGAATGGTATGCCAATGAATGTAGGAAGTATGAGTTGGATGTTGTCAAGGTGGGCAACATCGTAGTGAGGAGTTACGTATCCAACTTCCATCACATGGAGGAGTATCAATGCCTCGGCTCGTACTGGAGGAAATTTGCTTATAATGAAGTTATCAGCAAAGTGGAGAAATTGTTCCCTGACCTTGATGCCTCAAAATTAAAGGAAGAGTTTATTGAAGAGAAGACGCCTCAGAGTCCTACAGAAGATGACTGCATGGAGTTTGTGCCGGGGGAAGCTCCTTCAGAGGAGGCGACTTATGTTCCCGCTACTGAGGATCAAGCACCTCCCCCTCCCAAAGAATAAGCTAGATTTTATATTAATTTTATCCTCTATAAAGCCCTTGGGCCCTCTATTGTATTCTTTATTTTAATGAATTAAAAATTTTGTGCTTCTGCCTTCTTGTCTTTGGAATTAAACTTAACCATAGTGGAGCTAATTGAACTTAGCTTAATGAGACGTTAGCCACAATTGAGTTTTACCAAAGTGGAGTTAATTGAACTTAGCTTAATGAGACGATTTGATCTTTTGAAGGTTCAAGAACCCATTGGAAGCATGGATGAAAGTTCAGTAACCGAGTAAACATTTCCCTCTAACTTTTAATCGAATATCTTAGGCTGAATTATTTTCACTAAGTTAAGAAACAACTAGCTGAACTTTCTTGAGTTCCTAACTTTTTCCTTGACATTCAAGCTTGTCGGAGGAAGGCATGGGAGGTCAGCTTCGAAAGCGATGGGATCTCTTTTGGGGACGTCGCTCTCTCTTCTGAGATGCCTACGCTTCCTCACGTGGAGGATGGTTCATCCACGCAAAGGCTTCTTTCGTGACGTTCAGTTTCATCGGAGGAAGGCATGTGAAGTCAGCTTTGGAATTCAAGCAAAGGGATCTCTTTTCGGGATGTCGTCATCTCTTCCTAGATGCCTACGCTTCCTTGCATGAAGGATGGTTCATCTATGCAGAGGCTTCTTCCATGACATTCAACTTGATCGAAGGAAGGTATGTGAGGTCGGGCTCGGAATTCAAGCGAGGGGATCCCTTCTGGGGATGTCGCCTTCTCTTCCGAGGTGCCTACGCTTAGGGGAGCTTTCTGAAAACTTATGTTGGGACCAAAAGTTTTATTTATTTGCAAAGGCCAGGAACACCTTCCAGCCACAGTTTACATTCATTGATAATACATTCGTAGGTGTTCGACATTCTACGGATGGGGCTGGACCCTTCCGTCCATATCTTTAATCCAGTAAGTCCCAGGCCTGACCTCTTTCTTGATAAAATAAGGCCGTTCCCAATTGGGTCCCAAAGTGCCTGCTCCTAGTTCATTAGAAGATAAGAAAGCTCTCCGTAGCACCAAATCCCCTATCCTAAAGGATATCTTTTTTACCCTGGCATTGAAGTACCTGGTTATTTTCCTTTGATACATAGCCATCTTAACTTGGGAATCATCTCTTCCTTCTTCAAGTAGGTCAAGCCCACATCTCCTCATTTCATCGTTACTTACTTCATTGAAGTGTATCTGTCTATGAGATGGGAGACCTACCTTGACAGGGCTCATGACCTTGGACCAATATGCTAAATAGGGTTTCACCAGTGGCAGTTCGGCTTGTGGTTCTGATCACAATACTTAGGATAATTCATCCACCAGGCTCCTTTTGGGACAACAAGCTTCCTTTTCAGGGTATACTTGATTGTTTTGTTTACAGTTTCAACTTGCCCATTTGCTTGATGGTGATGTGGGGAGGAGAAATACTTCTTAATACCCAATTCCTCACACATCTCTCTGACTTTCTTATTGTTAAATTGTCTGCCATTGTCTGAAATGATTGAATGGGGGATTCCAAACCTGTAGATAAAGTTATTCCAGAGAAACTTCGAGGTATTGGCTTCAGTTATTTTCGCAAGTGGCTCAGCTTCCACCCATTTCGTAAAATAATCTATAACGACGATGGCGAAGCTAGCGCTTTCCTTTCCCTTGGGCAGAGGTCCAATTAAGTCAATCCCCCACTTTGTAAATGGCCAAGGACTGGAAACCACATTCAGCTCCTGTGAAGGTTATCTTTGGACGGTGGCAAATCGCTGGCACTTGTCACATTTTTGGACAAACTGTTGCGCATCCTTTTTCAAGGTAGGCCAGTAGTATCCCTGCCTCTGTACTTTTTGAGCTAATGACCATCCTCCAGTGTGATTGCCACAAACGCCTTCATAAATTTCTCTGAGTATATAATCCATCTGATCCCCTCCAATGCACCTCAATAGGGATAATGAAAACTCACGTTTATACAATATATCGTCCTGAAAAATGAAATGGGCGGCTCTTCTTCTGAGTTTTTTAGCTTTTTCTTTCTAAGAAGGTAGGGTTTGGTCCTTTAAATAGGATATGATGGGCATCATCCAGGAAGGTGTATCTTCTACCCACATTGCCATTTTTTCGATCTCGATTGAAGGTCTGGACAGGTGTTCTACCGGAACAACATTTAGTAGTTTAGAATCCTTGCTACTTGCCAATTTGGCAAGTGCATCAGCACGAGTGTTGTCAGACCTCAAGATTTGTATTAATTGGAACCTTTTGAAGAAAGGGACGAGGCTCATAAATAACTTCAAATAGGCTGCCATAGTTTTGTCCCTTGTAGAAAAGTTACCATGAACCTGGCTAACTGCTAGCTGGGAATTACTGCTAATCATGAGCCTCTTAATTTGTCAATCTTTGGCTAATCGAAGTCCGACCAGATGAACTTCGTACTCTGCTGTATTATTTGTGGCTTTGAAGCTGAATCTTACAGCGCATGTTAGTTTGTGACCTTCTGGACTAACCAAAGCAACTCCTACCCCTGATCCTGCATCCCCAGAAGATCCATCAACTACGAGTCTCCAAATTTGAGGTTCGGGGGGGTTCAATGTCTTCTTTGACATTCTATAGAGGGGTGAATTTTACCACAAAGCCAGCCAGGGCTTGCCCTTTTATAGCTGCCCTTAGTTTATAAGTGATGTCAAATTCGTTAAGTTCAATTGCCCATTTAAGCAATCTTTCGGAAGCATCAAGCTTTTGAAACACTTGTTTGAGAGGATAATTGGTCAGGACATGGATGCTATGGGCTTGAAAATATGGTCGTAACTTCCTTGAAGCTATTACCAAAGTGAGGGCCAATTTTTCCATGTCAGGACATTGTGTTTCCGTTGCAACTTACGCTTTACTGACATAGTATACTAGCAGCCGATGACTGCCTTCCTCCCTTATCAAAACTGAACTCAGAGCCCCTGAGGTTACTGCTAAATATAGGTGCAATACCTCGTGGTCCTTTAGTTTGGAAAGGAGAGGTGCCTGACCCAGGTACTTCTTAAGCACCTGTAGAGCCAACTCACATTCTTCAGTCTATTGGAACTTGTTCCCTCATTTGAGAATTCTGAAGAAGGGTAGACACTTGTCTGTTGCTTTAGAAATGAAGCAATTCAAAGCTGTAACTTGTCCAGTGAGGCTCTGCACTTCGTTTGGCTTCTAAGGTGACCTCATTTCAATTAAAGCTCTGACCTTTTCAGGATTCGCTATGATTCATCTTTGGTTGACAATGTATCTGAGGAACTTGCCTGATGATACTCCAAACGCGCATTTCAAGAGGTTGAGTTTCATTCGGTACCTTCACAAAATGTGGAACGTTTCGCTGGGGTAAGCAAGGTGATCTACTGCTTCCAAACTCTTTACCAGCAGGTCTTCCACGTAGTCCTACTTCGTTTTACCAATCAGGTTGGCAAACATTTTGTTAACCAGCCTCTAGTATGTTGCTCCGACATTTTTCAACTCAAAGGGCATCGCCTTGTAGCAGTATAGTCCTTTGTCTGTGATGAATGAAGTGTATTTTTTGTCTGGAGGAAAGATTGGAATTTGGTTGTACCCAAAGTAGGCATCCATGAAGTTAAGGAGTTCATGTCAGATAAGTGTAGATTTTACACTTATTTTTGGCGCTAAATTATGATATTTTGTTGTCTTTAGAATTAAATTTTACTTAATTTATGTTAAATTGTATTTTGTAGGTAAAATGTTATATTTGATGAAAAATTGAAGAAAAGAATGCAAA
>CAIGRO010309495.1:0-14746 GCA_903798355.1 Fraxinus baroniana | reverse complement strand
AAAAAATTTATAGGTCACAATTTACTTCATTGGTCACTGATCAAAAAAATTAAAGATCACAAATTAAAAAAATTATATATCACAGTTTATCTATTCATCACATATTTCCAAATGTGTTGGTCACAGATTATATTTTTAATCACAAATTATCGAATTTTAAGATCACGGTTTAATAGTTAGCCACAGAGAACCATATAGTTGGTCACATACACCCAAACACCCGTCCCTCCGATCCCGATCCACCACAATACTTGGTCACAAACACTCTTCGTCTCATCCATGTCACCGTCACCATCGCCACCGCCACCTCTACCGGCACAACCACCACCAACAACAACCCCCACCCAAACCACTAACGTCACCGTCTGCACATCACCACCAACATGGTCGCCCCCATCACAATATCACCACAACCACTGCCACAATAATAACAAAAAACAATCATCACCATCGCCGTTTGCACTACAACACCAAAAAAATACCACCGCTGTCAACCCCGCCACAACACCACCACAACAATAACAAAAAACGACTACTACCACACGGCGACCATTATCTCACAGACCACCACCACCACCATACGGACCGCCATCACAGATCCACAGTACTGCAGTCAAACACCACCACCAACCACCTCACCACTGTATCGTACCGCACCGCACCGCAACCATACCAAAACCTCCGCCATCAACCACCACAAATCACAACTCCACTGCAAAGAAATTAAACTAAGAAAAAAAAACTTATTCCCACCGCTTTTGCCTCACACCAACACCACCACCCCTTCTCTTATCCTACTCGATCTACAGTGCCGACGAAGACGGGGGCTTGTGGTGTGGTGTGGTGTCGGTCGGTCGGAGCAGCTCCTTCATCGTCGGTTGCCGAGGTTTGAAGGGAAAGAGGAGGGGAGGAACGAGAGAGACAAGAGGGAGTAGAGAGTGATAAATTTGGATTTTAATATTGTACCTGATTTTTGAATAAATAAACTTTAGACCTGATTTTTAAAGAGCAATCTTTGAACACTTGGATTTATGTAATTTCCACTACAACTTTTGCCCTGCCCGTCCTAAAACTCCACGTAATTTGATGCTATTTTTGTATATTTTCCGACATACAACTTTAGCCCGGCCCATCTGAAATCGTCCATTCGCCTCTCCAGTTTACAACCAATCTTGCTTGCCGATGTTAGTGACATTTGATTTAGGGAGATAAAAAATTTGCTGTCGATTCTCTTGTAAACATTGCTTGTCGATGTTAGTGAAATTCGATTTAGGAAGATAAAAGAGCCTGGGATGGCTCCCGACAAAAAACCCAAGAAAGATGATGCTAAGAAATTCAAGAAAATGAAGAACAAAACTAAGACCAAAATCAAGAAGAAAAAGAAGAGCAAGAGTGTAAGCTCAGTTCCCATGGATAACAGAGCTATTGATTCTGAATGGTGGGATATTTTCTGGCGTAAGAACTCTCCGACACTAGGTGTGTTTCCCTTTTTCTTGGTGCATTTTTCAGCAAGTTATCTTTTTACTGTACGTTTCTTGATCTTTATTTACTGTTTCTATTTACACGTTTTCTTTGATTCTTGATAACTATGCAAAATTTCTAGCCTATCGTTGAGTTCGTCATTCCTTTAAATTCTTCATTAATTGATTGTAGATTTTTGACTTTTGATTTCTCCATAAACTGTCTTTGTTAACTTATTTTGTAATTTGCAGGTTCAAATGAACCCTCCAACGAGGAAGAAGGATTCAAATATTTCTTTCGGGTATCGAAGAAAACTTTTGAGTACATCTGTTCACTTGTAAGAGAAGATCTTATTTCCAGACCACCTTCGGGTCTCATCAATATTGAGGGAAGGCTCCTTAGTGTTGAAAAGCAAGTTGCTATTGCGTTGAGAAGATTGGCTTCTGGCGAATCCCAAGTTTCCGTTGGAATTTCGTTTGGAGTAGGACAGTCCACTGTTTCTCAGGTCACTTGGAGATTTATTGAGGCCATGGAAGAACGGGCAAAGCACCATCTCAAATGGCCTGATTCTAGTAAAATGGACGAAATCAAATCTAAATTTGAAGCATTTTCGGGATTGCCTAATTGTTGTGGAGCCATTGATGCTACTCACATCATTATGACCCTTCCTGCTGTTGAAACTTCAGATGATTGGTGTGATCAAGAAAAAAATTACAGCATGTTCGTCCAAGGGGTCGTTGATAATGAGATGCGATTTCTAGATATTGTGACGGGTTGGCCAGGGGGCATGCCTATTTCCCGACTTTTAAAGTGTTCTGGATTTTACAAACTTTGTGAAAGTGGCGAACGGTTAAATGGAAAGGTCGGGATGCCGACTAAAGGAGAGGAGATTCGAGAATATATAGTAGGTGGTGCTAATTTCCCTCTTCTTCCATGGCTTATAACTCCATACGAAGATAATGATCTTGAAATTCCCATGTTAGAATTCAATCAAATGCTTGAAGCTGCCCGAGCTGCTGCTGTTAAGGCATTTTCGGAACTGAAGGGTGGTTGGAGAATCCTGAGTAAGGTTATGTGGAGGCCTGATAAGAGGAAACTACCTAGTATTATCTTGGTATGTTGTTTGCTTCATAATATTATAATCGACTGTGGAGACAATTTGCATCCAGATGTTGTCTTGTCTGGACATCACGACTCAGATTATATAGGGCAGAGCTGTAAGCACATTGATCCGATAGGCAGAACTATTAGAGAAAACATGACCAAACTCTTGCAGCATTGCAAAGAGAAGGCTTCTTGTAGCGCCATTGCCAAGCCGACATTCTTGTTCTGACCTGACCTTGTTTTATATTTAAGCTTGGTTGAATGCGTGATGTCTTCATTTTCTACTTAGTAGCATTATCATGGTTATAACGTCAAGTTGTCATCTTTTTCATAAAGGTGTTCATGCATTGTGATTGCTATTTTCGTTGAGATCTATGCATAAGAAAGGACTCGAAAGTCGAAACATATCCTTTTTTCATATAGAGGTTTTTCATATGTATTTGAATTTGGTTTACTCTTTGTCGTTGCATTTTCGTGAGTTTTACTAACAACCCTTTTATGAAATGTTTGAGAGAGAGGATTGAATATCACTGGATTATATTGTGAAAGAATTGACGAGAGTAGACCGTTCTAAATAAGAAAAAGAAGTTGAAATAATAAGACATTTCAGTTTCTATAGATTATAATGAATGAAAACTTGAAGAGGTTATAGTTAATTGGAAAAATTTTATTCTCTTTTCTTGCACAGCTAGATTTGCCAATGTAGGACAGATCACGGTTTAAAATTATTCACTATATCAAGTACAGGCAATTTAGAAGCATTAAACATTTACAAGTGCCTAAAGATTGTATAATATTCTTAAGGCAGAAAATGTAGAAATGAATATCTATAGGAAAATATGTTTAAAGAAAGAAACTATGCAAATGAAGAAGAGCTATTCTTCTAACAGGCATATATTGTGTTGAAACCTCAATCTTCTGTCGCCGAAGGCTGAACGCATGCACAAAAATGTGATTTCTTTCGCCCGCTTTTTGTTCTTCCCATGCCATAGAGATAATCCCGCAAAAGAATTCTTCGTTTTGTCTCAGATGTCTGATTTTTTCCCTTATTGTCCTTTTCGTCAAGTTTTAGCAAAACAAACTGTAACTTCTGTACCTCCAACTGCAACCTGCCAATTTTTTCGGACATTCTTCGTGCCTGCTCAGGGATTCTCCTCCTTTTGACTCCATCATCTTCTGAGTCGAATGAGGTCTTAACATCTGGGATAGAATTGTCTTCAATACTTTTTATTAATTTGCCATTGAGATCAAACAACTTCATGATGGCCATGTCAGCTTCTTCGAGCTGTCCCTTCAACGTCTCACATTCGATAACAGCTTTTCCCTTTTTGCCATTCTCAGTAACTTCGAGTTTCCTCTTCAAGTCTTCAACTGTTATTTGAAGATTAGCCAATTTCTGAACATCTGAATTCAGCCTTTCCAGTACCTTGCCCTTGTTTCCTTCTTGAAGGGGGTCCGTAAATCTTTTCGAAATTTCTAACTTGTCGACACTGAACTCCTTTTCAATCAGTCCATCTGAACCAAGAGGCTCTCCTTTCTGTTTCCTTACTGATTTCACACTCTGTAAATCATGATTTCTATCACTGGTTGGTGAAATTATTTGATTGTCAGGTTCGATCTGTTCTCTCCTGCTAATTCCATAAGACGAACTTTTGGAAATCTGATCGAGCAAGATGTCTTTTGTCAGAAGTGTCCTGTCTGCCTCGGAGATTTCAGTTGATGACTTCAAGTTTCTCCTATATAGTCTGCATTCTGATTTTAACTCCTCGACTTGCCTTGTTGCACCCTCCAGTTTTGCATGGAGATCAACTATTTCTTGAGCCCTTAGCTGATATATTTCAACTGCTGCCTGTTCGATAGCTTGAATCCTCGCCCGCAGATTTTGCAAGTCTGAAAATGTGTTGGGCACCACGGCGTTTTCATTTTCATTCAGATGGTTTCCAACGAGACAATTCCTCTCTTGAGAACCCTAGAAATGACCAAATAAGAGGAGTCCAGCAATTAGTACAAGTAAAGCACGTGGAAAATGCAGCCAGCAACTTCGATATATAGAAATTCTAGCCATGTAAACCTGGAGATAATCCTAAGAAATGAAGAGAAACTACTATTGTGCAACCATCGCCGTACCATATCTCATGACAAAGTTCAATACTGAAATTTGAGAAACAGAGTATGCTTCTCAAAAATATCAAACCCAACCGGGATCAGTATGATGGCTAATAGCTAATCGCAAGAGAATTAGAAACTTACAAAAAGAATGCAACAGTATGCAATTATTATGTGTAATCTATTGTTTCTCACTCGTGTTAATTCAGGAACTATTTTCAGGAAAACCCATGTCTATATCCTAAAATCTACACGAGATTCCAACCAAAAGCATGTGCTATATATTCACAGAGTCAGCTATATTACGACAACAAGATATGTAGTGCAAGAATATCTCTGTTAAAGCCAAGGAACTAATTAAAAAAGTCAAAACTTGTGGTTCTAGTTAGCTGTGCTGGATCTGACTATAGTATGACCAAACATTTTAACATCAAGTGAAGTTCTTATTTGGTTGAAGAAAATCCAAGTATCCTAGATTGGTCTGTCAGTAATATGAATGGACACATGTTGGAGTTTGAAAGGGAGACGGAAATAAATAACTAAAAATTGAATTACTAACAGACCAGGCTGCATTGAAGCTTAAGAAATGTTTTCATGTCAGTCATGCCACCTCACACTTGCTGAATCATGCACACTCCTTGAACAATTTTTTTATAAAAGAAAGCTAAATATAGGTTTCGGATGTTCAAGTAAAATGGAATTTATTTAAATATTCAGATAATCAATGAATGTTGAAGGATATGATTTCTATAATTTGATGTTCATCTAATTTGTTAATTTCACTTTTTATTGGATAGTGCTTTATGTTGATTTTTTACTTGTAAAATTTCATCACATAAAAGTAGTTTATATCTAAATTAATCTAACATGAGTATTTATATGTTCTTTAATTGCCATATTTCAGATGTGACTTGTCATAATTTTTCAAGAATTCCCTAATTCTATGTTTTGTCATGCAGTGTCTCTACAAGCCACTAATTCACAACTTTTGTAGCCAGTATGATGCATACTTACTAGGACATGGATGTACAAGTTTTAAAATGGCTCATTAATTTAAGCATTAAAGAACTATAGTTTTCAGGTTCTGAAAACACTATATGTAAACTAGGTACATATATGTAGAATAATAAACAATACCTCCATTTTCTTATCTTCAGAATCTTGAAGCTTGACAGGTAAAATGATATTCTTCCCCAGGGATGATATAGATTCCTCCAAGGAAATTACTACAGGGCCGTATGCAGCCAATTGAATTTTGAGACCTTCATTTTCATTTATAGAGTCGGCAGAAGTTTTACACAATTCATGGAACTTCTGCTCATAAAGAAGCTGACTGACTATGGACATATGTAATTGATCGAACAGCAATGCAGCCTCAATCTCCCACATATCAATCTCAGTTATTTTCTTTTGTAGCTCAGAATGCAAATTCTCCTCTCGGGTTTTGCTCTTTTCATGCTCTCCACGCAATTTGTGCAGATAAAGTTCCAATACCTGACTTGCTTCACACAGGCGATTATTCTCCATACTCAAGTGGTCATTATCTGCAGATAGTTTGAGAATCTGATTTTCTTGACCTTCTCCAATCATCTTAAGTTCGTTAGACTCCATCCTCAGATCTTCCACAATTTTGGTCAACTCTAAATTCTTATTTTCCACTAGATTTACCTTTTGTTCTGCTTCCTGATGTTCCAATTCCTTCTGATTTAACATTTTCTTTCCATTTTCAACCTCGTTACTAAGCTTATCTTTGACAATAGAGATAATCCTCAACTCCTCCTCTGTCTTCAACAATCCTTCCTTGACATGAGCATTTTCCATTTGCAATTTTTCCAACCTCCCTTCTGTTAATCTTAAGTTTCCCATGAGATCACCATTGACATCATGAAGTTTATTTAGATCAGAACCAAGTTGTCTTAATAGTGCAAGTTTCTCGACAATACAGTCTCTAGAAATGAAGGAAAGATTATCTAGAGTCAACACTTCACCAAATAAAACACAATTTTCCTCTTGTAAGATTTCTTTCTTTTGCTCCAAGAGTAGGAGCTCATCTGTCAAGAATCTTCTCTCTCCACGGAGGTCTATATTCTCTTCATGTAAAACCTGACAAGCATCTTGCATGTTCATTAACTTCCTACGTAGATCCTCTATCTGAGCCAGTAGAGCTTCCTCTTTGCAATCCCCGTCATTTAATTTGGACAATAACTTTTCATTCGTCTCGTGGAGTTCATGGACCTCACTCTGCAACATTAAGAACTGCTCAGTCTTGATCTTGAACTCATGCTCAACGGTGTTCTTTTCCAGCTCGAGATTCTTTGCCTCTAGTCTTAGTTGCCCAATCAATGTGACAAGAACTGACAATTCAACCGTCTGCTGCTGATTTGCCATCTCAGCTTGGTGGAGGGATTCCTTCATATCTTGAACTTTACTCAACAATTGGTTGAGATAGATATGGTCTTGCCCATTTTGATCATTGCACGGGTGCCCTTGAACAATGTTGAGTGCTTTCAAAACATCATAAGTTCCCTCCCTCAGACTAGTAGCTTGATTAAACAAGGATTTGATTTCAACGCTTTGCTCAACATAGTTTTGTTCTAACTTTAAAATCAGCTTTTCTGACAAACTAGATTCCTCCAAGAGTTTCTGATGCTTAATTAGCAAGGAGTAGCTATTTTCTTCTAGATCTTGGACAGTCTTACGCAAGACAAATGTTTCAATATCATAATTTAAGGCATTATCCAGCATTTCTCCAAGTTCTCTCTTTCTCTGTTGAAATTTTTCCTGCAAAAGCTCCATCTCAGCTCGGACGGCAGTGAATCGTTGCTCGTTCTTTTGGACAAAATTGGCATGTTTTTGCCTTTCTACGTCCAATAAAATCTGCAACCCTTCTAATTTTCCATGAGTGGATTCGTTCTCCTTCTCCAGAGCCATATATTTCTCTTCCAAATCTCCATAAACTTTACACATGTCATCTAGCCTTGTCTGGGTGGTTCCCAACTGAGAAGTTATGTCATCCCTTTCACTGATCAGCACAGCCTTTTCCTTCTCGAGTAATTGGTATGAATTTTCTAAGCTCGTGGATTCAGCCTTCAAGGCTTGAAGCTCATCGTGAGCATCGGAAAGGGAATTCTCCAGAAAAGAGTTCTTCTCCAAGAGTTTTTGCAGATTCTCACTAGTCACCTGTAACTGAGTCGTGAGAGTGGCCTTCTCATCAAGAAGGGAGGATTTTTCCTCTGAAAGGGATTGGCAGGATTGCTCCAGTGCTTCCATTTGTCTTCTGACTACCCCTAGTTCAGCATTTAAGTCTGATAATGAGGTTTCCAATATGGAATTTTTCTCAAGAAGCTGCTCCAGTACTTCCAGTCTCTTCAAGAGATTTACTTTCTCATTTTGTTCTCTAGAGCAAGTTTCCTTTAGATTTAAATTCTCATCCTGCAATTCCTTAACTGACAGTTCCAAGGACCTTGGGTTAATGCCTACTGCATGCACCTGATCCAAAAATGAAATGTGATTCTTGTTCAAATCATTTAGCTCTTCCTTCAGACAGTATATTTCTTGCTGAAGAGCATTTCTCTCATCAAGTCGAAGCTCAACCTCCTCCTCAAGTTTCCCGTTCCTTCCTTTTAAGCCAGTGATCTCACTTTCCATATCATTTATCGTTAATGCTGAAGATTCATTTATCTCATTGAGGTTCTTGTTCTCCTCCTTAACTTGTAGAACTTCATCTTGCAAACTCTGATTATGGGACTCCACAGTCGTCAAAAGTTCAGCCCTCTTCTGCAGTTCTGAAGCCAAAGACCTCAGCTCTTCCTGAGTTTGAGCATGCAAGTGCTGCAAAGTTTGAAACGCAGTTTCAGCCTCCACGAAACGCAAGCGCTCTTCTTGTATGCAAGCCCAAAGTCTTCCCAATTCATTATCCTTCTCAGTAAGTTCTTGTGTTTGAGTTCCCATCTTCAACATCAAAGATTCCAACTCTGAGTGAAGTGACTGGTTCGATCTCTCTAATAGAAGACATTGCTCTTCAGCACCCTTTAACTTGGAAACTCCATAATCAATCTCGTCGTTAAGCTGTTGGGCCTCCTCCTGGACACTTGTGAGTTTTTTCTCTAGACACAAAATTGTCTCTAAGCACTGCTGGTATTGTAGAGCCAAAGCTTCCTTCTCTTCAGTCAATTTGGAAACAGTTTGCTTTAGAACTTCAACTTCACTTTCTGCTTCTTCTGCTCTCTCTTTCAGCCTTCTAGCATCTTCTTCAGTGAGTTGTAATTTGTTCTCCAAGTTTGAAATCATCTCCAAAGATCGCATGTAGTTATCGAGAGCTGTATCCTTTTCAACAGCTACCTTAGTAAGCTCATCTTTCAAGGATTGTGCTTCCTTTTCTGCTCTGCTAGCTCTTTCGTTGAGTTCCTCCAAATCCTCTTGGGCACTAGAAAGATTTTTCTCTAGATTAGATATCTTGTCCAAGCAGTGGTGGTACTTTTGGAGGTTAGCTTCCTTTTCAGATTCTGATTTAGACAGTTTTTCCTTCAAGATAACAGCTTCATTTTCTGCTTTGTTTGCACGATCACTGATCTCTCTGGAAACTTCTTGGGCATGAGCGATATCAGATTCAAGCCTGGACAGTTTATCCAAACTCTGTTTGTACTGCGCAAGGCCAGCTTCCTTCTCAGCTTCCAGTTTGGCAAGGGCTTCCTTCAAGGTAAGTATGCCCTCAGATTCACCCACTTTGTCAGGTATCGATGATGTTTCTTCCTTGACACTGTGATTCTCAGAGTCCTGCATGCTTTGCTCTTTCTCCTCTACCTCATCAAAATTGAGACCCTTTCTCACTTCTACATTCCTTCTGGTTACAGAATCAGAATCAACTTTGAATTCTCCATTCTGTTTGATAGCGTGAGAATTGGATGAATTCAGAGCATCCATTTGCAGATTATCCTCCTCACACAGTGCACGTACTGGGGTTGAAATCTCGGGCGTTTTGGGTTCAGTCCCAGAAACAGAACTTGCAGGTGAATCATCAGTAAATAATTGGGGGACTTGATTCGGGAAAGCTTCTGACATAGTCTGGTGCGCATGGCGAATGACACCAGTTGCATGGTCATATCTTTCTGCCAATGCGCGATATGCTCTGTAGAATTCCTCAACATGCTTCATAAGCTCTGGACGTTTCTTATAGTACATTTCCGCCCTCCTTGCAAATGAATCTGCGTCTTCTTCAATGAGCTTGATCATTGTTTTGACTTTGGAATCCATATCTGTTAAAAGTATGATAAAATTTTCATTAGAGAGACCCAGCAAAACACACATAATCATTCAAGCATATACAATCCAATTCACTACATATAATCTGGCAATCAATTTGAAGACCAAGGTTCTGCAACTTTTCTCCTGATGACTTGCATTGCAAATCGTATACACCCCTGTTAATGGGACTTGAGTGTCATGAGGTACAAGGAAAGGAAGTATGTGATTTCCTTTATCCAATTGATAGCAGATGAAGAAAAGAACAAAACTGATGGCTGAGCAGCATATACCTCCCAACTTCAATTCTTCTACTTTTGTGAGTTCGTAGAAAACGAGCTATGCAAAATGACAATTAGCAATCATCAAATTTGTCAATCCAGCATAAATTTCATTAGCAAGAAAACATACAATCAGGATATCAGGTCTTGATAATCTGGCTTGTGATTTTAATTTACTCTCTTCTTAGTTGATGTTTTCTGTTGGTGTACTTGCAAACTTACAAAGTATGTGCAAACAGCAAATGTTCATCTTTCGTACGATTGAAAGAAAATAGAGTAGATAAATAGATATTTCTTCTCTTGAAAGATCAATTTGAAATCTGAGCTATACCTGTGAGATTCTCCTGAAGCCATTTTGAATTTTTTGGGCTAATATGGCTGTCCCACCACCACGAGTACATCCGTCTAGAATCAGACTGCAACAATTTCGCCATCTTTTCTGATGTGAATCAGACTTTTATCACAGAAATGAAAAAATTGCCAAACAAATAACACAGCACCAGAATAGAATGAAACAAAATCTCTGAGCATCCAATCCAATTTCAATAGTCAGAATTGAGTTCTCGGCCTTTCAGTATCTACACCTGGTCAAAATAGAGCCAAAAAAATTATTAAATAAAATTCAAAATTATTAATTACTATATATAACTATAGAAAAACTGAAGATGAAAACAAAATTCAAGTGCAGTATAATTTACTACATACAAGGGCAGTCTCCCGAAAAGTTCATCAAAAGTTTACCTGATCAAACAGAAAGCACACACTGTTAGATCGTAAAAAAATAAATAACCATATGCTCAAGAGACTCACTAATCTTCAGACAATTTTTCAGAGCACCTACTGCCCCAACGTCGAATCACACAGACTGACATATATAGAAAAGAAGAAACAAAAATCTCATAATATTCTAAAAAATTATCAGAATTTCATCAAATAAAAAATCAGAAAATTAAGATCGGATAATAAACACTATAATCATCCAAATTCGTTCAAAAAAACGCAAAAATAAAGTCATAAAAGTATCAAACAAGTCAAATAACCAGTCATACTATATTTACATCCAGAAATACATACAAAACCGTATAACAAAGTAACCTAACTGGACTATACATAAAAGAAACGTATAAAAACTTACTCAAAAAGAAATTAAAACCGGAAATTAAGATAGAAGATTCTGATCGTTAGCCATAGCTAAAAAAGACAACTCAGCAGCTTTACTTTCCAATTTTCTTTCTCTACTTACCCCATTTGCTGTTCAGAACTCTCTCTCTCTCTCTCTCTCTCTGTATGAGCGTTTTTAGGGTAAAATTCCCTTTACTATTGTGTATATATTTGGATGTATATGCTGGGGTTGTGACGATGACTACTATGAAACAGCGTTACAGAAAAAGAAAAGGACAAAGTGGGAAACCTAATTCCAATGTGTACTCTTTTTTGTCTCTTCCTCTCTAAGGAAGGAATTCTAGGCATGCTTAAATGACATTATTGCCCTTGTGTATTTCCATTTTTTGCGATTCCCCAAATTCTCTATAAATATATTGATCATCCAATCAACCAATACTGTAATCACCACTACATCATTTGACTGACAGATGACAGTTCAATAGAGATGTAAGTTCAATCGAAAATCTTTATGGCGAGACAGAGAATCTATCTCAATTCATATGTTTGACCATTTTTATTAGACCTTTCAAGTATTATAGTTACATTACATAAGAAATAAGTATTGACCCGAGCATGTGAAGGAGGAAGCTTGCCATTCAACCATTGATCAGTTATTCAACTAGGCAAGGTATCAACGATCTGACTACGAATCTTTATTGCAACACGCGAACTTTCATTCCACAATAAATAATATATTTAGGAAGTAAATTGAGCGAATAATTGTTGCGTAATTTAGTTGAATTTAATGAAAGAATTAAAAATTGAATAAGTTTTTCAACTATAATCAGAATAACAAGAAATGTGTGATATGATTTAACATGAATAGAAGTTAACGGGAGTCGATTGAAAACAAATTAAAAGACAAAAAATTAATGTATTTATTGGAAAAAAGTCCAAAACCTCCAAAATTCGTTGGGGCATTATGACACGAGTGACCATGTGACTGTGACCTTATTTTTGTCCGAAGCTTGATCAAATCATTTGGTGTGCTGTTGTTTGTTCTTTGTTGCAATGACTCTTTTATCTATTGGAAAAGTTGTGGAGGGCAAATAAGTAAATTTGGGGTCATTCTATAATTATTGTGGAAAACAGGAAAAGTAGTTGTTGGGGTGGCTTGGGCGGTGGCTACGAAGGCCGTCAGTCGTCATTCATTACAAGACAGACTGACAGGTGGACTAGTAAGAAATTTTGGCCCACGTTTATCAGGCTTTCGGTTGCTTATTATTTATTTAATCGGATTTGATCTCGTGAACACTGTACTTAGATAAGTAAGCACGATGTCTAGCATAAATTAAACACGGTGCTTAAGAGATCATTACTCTTTATATAATATTTATTATGTTTGGTACATATTCTCCATCAATTTATTATTCTAAAATACATTCTTTCAAAATTATGTGGCTCAAATACACCCTTATTTTTTATTATGTTGCTTGTACATTGATTTTGTAAACCATCGACATTTTGCGTCACTTGTCCGCAACTGGGTGGATGAAAAAATTGTTTTTTTTTTTTAAAATTGTCAAATTGAATAATGTCATGTGACATATTGCAAAAATAATGTAAACAATGATGTACATTAAGTACGATTGATTCATTTTACTTCTTGTACTTAACTAATAGCTCAGTTACTCGTTTGGGAAAATTTTTGAAAAGTTAAAAATTAATTTTAAGATAAAAAACTTATTTTTAAATATGTTTGATTAGAAGTACTTTGTCAAATTAAAATTTCTTTTAGGAAAAATTGATATGAGATAATTTTTTTCAAAAAACTCTTCTATACAAAACAAAAATAAAAGCCCTATCAAACGTGTCCTAAGTACTTCTACTGTTTTAGCTTTTCTAGAATTTGCCCACCTTAGTTAAGAAACAAAACTTGGGTAGTTCTTTCATGGGTTTTGCTAGCCTTGTCTTTCCGGCGGCGCACATGGCGCCCCCTATTCATCCAGGGCCATCTTTTCATTGTGGTTGATCATACCAAGAGTGCAAATTTTCGTCAACTTGCTACTGAAATAATATTTGATGACCAAGAGTGCAGGTTTCCTAAATAAAATATCATTTTACCTTGAAAAAATGGTATTTTACCTCTAGGTTTACTTTCCTCCGGGGTTTAATCAACATCTTCATCTTCGTCACTTCTAATATCCACATCTCCATCGAGAACTCGAGACCGTCTTTAATACAATTTGTATCCTTTTTGCACATCACCAATTATCACTCCTTTCAAATTGTCTATCATCACCCATGTATTTGGACGAAGGCAACAACAATAATTGCAAGACTGTGATCATATTTAAGTCCATTTTCTAAAAACTCATTTTTAATTACACATTATCTCAATAAAATAATTTTATACATAAATGCAAAAAATCTCTTTACTTTTTAACGAAAGTAGGAGGGAATTTTCCACTCAAAATTATTGAAAATAATTATTAGGAAGTAGAAATAATTTTACTTTTAACTATTTGTAACTAGACACAATGGACACATATAGTCCTATCACCAATTATAACCCCTCTTACAAATGTGTCCTACTTAAACAAAAGCTATAATTGGCACGTGGTGCCAATTATTTTTTCGCTGTCACGCTTTGGATTTTAGCAACCCTTTTATCGAGGCTGGTGCATTATTTTTTGATAGTTATAATTCAACTACCATATGCTAGGAGATTTGAATACATATTCATACCTTTTTTTTCCCCAACATGTGAGGAAAAATATTGTCCAATTCTGTAGTAATCTGCTTCACTAAGCAAGCTACACGTTACAATTCTCAGGAAGGAGATGGCTGCAGTTGAATTAGAATATGCATAAAGAAGAATTAACCCTACGATCATGTTCATGAATGCTAAACTTTCCTCGTGCTTGGGATGCACCATGAAAGCGCGAGAATTCCAAACTTCTATTCGCGTGATATGGCACATAGGGGCAGAGATAGGGGTGGGCTGCCCTTGCCCAAGGCCAACCTATGAAAAAAATAAAAAAAAAAAGGGAAAAATTCATGGATCGGGCTTCATCTTTCATGAAATCAAAAATCAGGCTCAAATGTTTAAATTTACAAAACTCGGATTTTTATTTGAAATAATTAATTATATTTTACAATTAATTTATTAAATTAAAAAATTTATTTGTAATATAATATAATTGACCTCCCACCCCCACCCCATCCCACCCCACTTCTCTGGCGACTACTCTGACGACCGACAACTACTTCGGCGACCGTTCTCCGATCATATTTAATTCCGACGACTATTTTCCGGCGACTATTTTTCAGTGACCGTTGCTCCGATTCCAAGGTCATAGATATTCAATTACGTAGTTAAAATTTTAATTTCGGTCACAGTTATCAAATTATTCGGTCACGAAATATTTTGAAGTCACAAATGAAAA
>CAIGRO010309478.1:0-12763 GCA_903798355.1 Fraxinus baroniana | reverse complement strand
TCTTCTATTAAAAGAGGGAATTCTCTGTTTACTGTTCATTCTCGACGTATTTTCTTTTTCTCATTTTATCCTCATTCGTTTAATGTACATTTCCTTCTTTCATAAGAAACAAAAAGTTGGAGGAAAAATTATTTAAATTGAAGAAGAGAAAAAGAAAAACTAGTCAGATTATAAAGATTTGGTCAAAAATATAGGCGGTGAAAGGCAGTTGCCGATTTCTTTACATNAAAGTTGGAGGAAAAATTATTTAAATTGAAGAAGAGAAAAAGAAAAACTAGTCAGATTATAAAGATTTGGTCAAAAATATAGGCGGTGAAAGGCAGTTGCCGATTTCTTTACATCGTATGTATTTTGCCACTTTCCAAATCAATTTCTACAAAAAAATTATGTACGAACTTACCAAACTTTCCGAATAAATGTACATTCTCTTAGATATTAGACACTAACATTGTCTCAAAAAATATTATCACCCGTGCATCGCACGGGCCAAGACCAGTATGATTAAAGAAATTCTAACGCAATCATTTATCACTAGATCATGTGTATATAAATTATTAAGTAAACTTATTATGTACATGTAGTATAATCATTAAAATTATGTCTATCCTAATTGCAATAATAATAATTTCAGCCAATTTAAATTATTCAATATATCGTTAATCTAGTGTTGATTTATTAATTTGATGTCCAATTGATATATAATCACTTATCACTTGCTATTACCACCATCAAATCTCAACCAAATCCAATAGACTATGATACATAAAATAAAACCCTAGCCTTCTTGTCTTGTTGTACCAAAAAAAGTTGAAATGAAAATATTTAATTACGTTTATGAGATCACAGATTCAATCACATTGTACCAACTTTGTATAAAGAAAATTAATAAAGCTGTTAAAAGGGATATAAGTATTATTATTGAATATTATTTTAATTGTATCGACGAATTTCTCGATTTCAAGAAAACTTATTACTCATCTTATTATGTTAAATTTATTACATTTGTTTATTTCTTGTGATTAACTTCGATCATTTGTGATAAAATAAAAAAATAAAATAATAATAATAATAATAATAATAATAAATCATTATTTTGCATAATATTAATTAAATATCTGCATTTAACAGAAATTACCAGCAAAACTTTGACTTAATTGCTCTCTACTAAACTAAAGTAAGACAACCTCTGCCTTAATGGCTGGCCACATGCTTTCATTATCCCATAGTCAAGACATTAATTACTCAGAAAAGTAAAAAAAGTATAAATATATATTTTTAATTTTATCTTCATTGTAAATTCTTTTTCAGTTTTTGTAATTTATTGTCTATGTATTCATGCTCGATTGAGACTTCATCGCATTCACTATCTTGGAAAATAAAATTAATTAAGAGTACACCAAACATCAAAAAACTTTTAGAGCTTGTTCGGTAGAGATTAAAATTGAAAAATTAGCCGTTATTGTTGACTTTTATTAGACAAGCGAGATCCAATAATGGTCATATTTTCAATTTTAATTGAATTTTAAGCATAATCGAACACGTCTTTAATGTTAAGACATTTCGGTCAATAGATCGTAAATTAATTTGTTAAATTTATAACATCTAGTTGCCGTCATTAATACCAAATTATTTTAATGTTACCTATATTTTTAATCCTTCTAACTTTCAATTTTATTTTAAATAAAAATTATACGATTTTGACAGACTGTCGACCTTCCTAGTATGTGCAAGTAGTGTTCTAAAATTTTAAATTTTCACCTAGGCACATGGCATGTATAGGCGTCCACCTATATTTTGAACTTGCTTGTCTCCCATTATTGGGAGAAGAATTGAGTTTTGAATAGTACTTTTTTGCAGAATGTGTGGTTGAAATTTAAAGTAAAATTTATTGATTTGTATGTAGAATATTTTATTTGGTGAATGTATGGTAGATAATCCTACTGTAACAAACAGAATTTTAAATTAATGGTTGACAATCAGGGGCTTTCTTATTTTGAAGTCTAGATCAACATATGCTCAATTGCTAGAACATAAAAAGGAAACAAGTCCAATAGAAAATTGATCCTAGCACAAATCCAACAAGCGACATGGTTTTATTTTGCCACGAACAAAGCATTATTAATTGAATTATTCTTGTTGTACATAATTTTTTACATAATTGGTTACAAAATTAACAAGTGGAGCATCCACATGGGCCCTCCCAATAGGGGGAACCACTTGTCAATTCGATAACACATTAGATAACATAATATGTACTTGTAGCAGGGTTGTTTTCGAAAATTATTTTTTATTGAAAACTTGAAAAATATGTACAAAAATCTTATAAATTTCAAGGAATGTACTGATTTATTTATTCATTTATTGGTCCAGAATAATTAAAATAAAAAAAATAGAAAAACGTATTATTGCGCCTAGGTGAATGCAGCATGCTTGAGCTCCTAATATTGTCACGCCTTACGCCTTTTATAACCATGTTTATAAGTGACGGATGCCCTTTCCATATTTACAAAAGACTGCTTATATAGAAAAATAAAATCGAGTCTCGTAATTGATATCATTCGGAAGTCAATTAGTTGCAATTAGGAATATGATTGATAATATTTATATATGCCAGTGGAGTTTAAAGAACATTTTCAGCCATTTTTTAGTCAAATTTAGGCTGCTAAGACGGACATAATGACGAAATCCTATGTCTTTTGAGGTGGTGATGGGTAACAATAATTTTATGTTTGAAGTTACTAATTTCTTTAGACACCAATAAAATGCTAGTGCAAGTAAAGTTTGTGTCTTACATTGGTTTGTGATATAAAAATCTCCACAATTGAACTCGAAAACCGCAATGGGTTGTGATTCACTTGATTTCTGTGTTATATTGACTATGAAACGACGATTAAGAATTCCGGAACAAGAATTCACATCTCATATCTACATAATATACTTATCCTTTGAATATATGGCAACTCAAATTCTTGAAGGATTAACAAACTCCTCAGACCAAGCTACACGTACTTAATAATTTATGTAATGGATTATCGATTCGACAAGTGGCGGCCCTCTATTGGGAGTCGCCTAGGTACTAATTAGTATCCGAGTATAGTATAGGCCTCTAAAGGAAAATAAAAAAAATCGTGGGGCCTTGTGAGATAAGGACCATTCCATGATGTAAAACCATCTGTTTGAAAATGGCTTTTTGTGGGGGCCATGACAGTGTCGATCAGCCTTGTTTAGGCTCTTTCTCAACATCAAAATAAACAGAAGCCTCCTTGAAAAGATAGCCTTGCAATCATTCATAATAGTGCCTAGTGGACGTATGTATTAGAAGCTTGCCATTAACAAAGAAAAACAATTAGTAGGTAGTTTGCTACTTTCAACAATATTGGTGCGTTTGGTAGTGCTTCTACTTCTATTTATTCTTTTTTGTAAAAAATCTTTTTATCTAAAAAAAAATACTTTCAAAAAATTATTCAGATCATAACCCCTATTTAGTACACATTAAATTTTCATTTTTATTCTTAATCTGTGTGAAAAAGAAGCTTTCAACCACACATTTTTCATCAATCTACTATTTCAAAATACATTTTTTCAAAATAATGTGACTTAAACACACGCAACTTAGTCTTAAAAACTTCATCTTAGAAGCCGTTTTTGAAATTTGTGCAACGGGTGCTTAAAGATTTAGAAAATAATAATGGTAAATGTCACGAATATGTTTGCTAGGTTGGAATTTGACATTATTAAAGGATAAAGATATATGAATAAAAGTAAATGTTTTAACTTCTTCGAATTCGTTTTTAGGTTTTCCATTTATTTGTAGCATAGACACGCAATAAACGTTTTTGAGTTTTCGATTTCATTGATTCTAACATGTAACAAATCAACCGTACATAATAATCAATGACAACGTTAATTCAAGGAGATTTAATTACAACCACACCCAAACTGACTCTTTTACATACCAAGAAGCCACTCCTCAAATCTCCATTTGACTGGTTTATATTAGAATATCACGATTGGCATTTCCTAATAATACAAATTTATATTAATAATTTTACTTAAGACTCTAATAGAACTAATTAATAAGAATAAGACAAATAAAAAAAAACATTTTTTTATTTTTTATTTTTCATCCCTTGTTCACCAATCACCATTGAAACCTTGAACGAACTCCCACCACAAGATTAATAATCAAACATATCAGCTGAGGCCATGATAGGTTGTTGGTTAAGGTACATTAAATTCCATGGATTGTTCAAGAACCCATCATAAAACCCTTGATCCTCCTCAGCCTGGAACATGCAGTTGGTGGCTGGCTCCGCCGCTGCCGCAGTAGTGGCAGCGACGGTGGCTGTGTTGCTGTTGATGTAATTAAGGATTTCATTAAGGGATTGCAGTCTTTGGTTGAGTTCCATCATTTGAGCTCTCAAGACTGAGTTTTCAGCCTCCATATTCATGTAGTGCTGTGTGGTGACATTTATTCTTGTAAGAATCTGGTTATTTTCATCCTTCAACTCAGTCACTTTAGCCATCATATCATCCAAATGCTTCTGCTTTCTCAATCGAGATCTCCTCGCCGATTCGCGATTCGATAGCATTCTCTTCCTCTTCCTTTGATCCATCAACTGCTGCAAATCTCCTTCAGAACCCGAGTTCTGAATCTGTGTGGACCCTGAAGAATTTCCACTCGACGAAGCCATTTTTCTTATACCCACACCAAAAGATAGATTAAAAACTTATAAGTAGATATATGTAAGCTATATGTATAAATATTCAAGGCTCGACTGAAAGCTTATTTATGAAAACACGTAAAACCAGTAAAGGAATACGACAGATAAAGATTGAACTAGATGGGTTCTGCGTCTCAGGGATGAATTGATCGTAAACCCAGAACGGAGGATTTCACTGAGTACAGGATACATGAATCTCAAACATCAAAAACCAATTATGCAGCATCAAGGCTATACTAAATCAAAACCTAGAAATCTGAAGAAGAAAAAGCAGGGAAGCAGAATAATAATAGTATACTGGAAACTTAAAATCTAAAGAGAAGAAAGAAAAGAGAAGAGGAAGAGGTTTTTGAGGTTGGGGAAGGGTCAGATTTATAGGGGAAAAAGGGTAAATCAAGAAAATTCAAGAAAATAGAAAAAATGATATTTTAAACGAAAAAGGGCAAATGGTGGAAAAAGTGAAGGGATTTGGAATCTGCTGTGATAGTTCCTTGTTACATAGAGGGGGGTTGTGGATGAAGCATGTGGGGTGGAGAAGATATTGAGAGAAGAGTCCAATAACACAGCTGTGTGGCTGACAGTGGGCATCATCAATTACTGAAATCAATGGGAGTGCACTGTGCACTGACAAATTACGCACCTTGATTTTTGTAATTTTTATTTTTATTTTTTGAAATTTACGGTTGGTGGGGTGAGACATGCCACCTGAGCTACTTTGAGAGATTTTTTTTTTCAAGTAAAAACTAATTTCGTTTAAAAAAAAAGGGAAAAAATTATGATTTCATTAAATTGAATTTTTTTTATTTTTTAATAAAAAATCTCTTCCAACCAATTTATGAGAGTGAATATTATTTCTTGATTTGTCTAATGAATTAAGTGTTTGTATAGAAAAGTTCAAAATTTTGCTAAAATTTGCTTGAAATTTTTATATTTAGCATTTATTTTGTATAGATTAAAATCAGATATTTAACCCCTGTTTGACCCCATTTTTTTCAAGAATATATTTTTTCAAAACTCATTTTCAATCACACATTCTTCCATAAAATAATTATACACTTATTTCGAAAAAAGGTCTGACTTTTTAACAACACATTTTTCAAAAAATCACTCATAATATATTTTACCCAGAAAATGGGAATCAAACGGGGCATTAGCAAATTAGTTGAAGAATTAAGCCCATATTTTACAATCATTAGTTAAAAACTCTTTTTTCTACATATTCATACAATAAAATATTTTACAAATAAATCAAAAACCTTATTCTACTTTTTAACCGCACATTATCCTAAAAATCGCTATTTAAAACATTGTTTTAGCTAAATAATGACCATCAAACAAGGACTTATGGTAAACTTTACCTTCAAATTTTAATCTGATTTTGAACTCCACCAAACGTAGGCTTAATCATTAAAAAGAAGAAATACATACTCAACCTTCCTTATGTATTACAATCAAGTTTTCATAATAGAACGTACAGTTTCATTCGTATTATTTACATTAATCTCTCTTCACAAAAAAAAGTTTACAATCTTTTGGTAAGAAATTAATTACCAAAAATTACTATAGAAATGCAATTATTTGTGTGAGTTAAGGTTGTCTCGTTGATTCGAATCCTAGTATAAGGAAATTGACAGAGAAGATTGATTACCTCAAAGAGAAAATTGAAAAGTAAGCCTTGAAATTCTTGTGCGTAAATGATTTAACCAGCTACCAAGAGATCTTTACAAGATTTTCACATGTATAATTTTGTCAATTAAAATATCATGAATTTGATCAAGATTTGACTTTTGAATAATAAGTTAATGAATTTTCTCCAAAATAATTAAGGTTACATACAGGTCAAGATTGATGATTCAAGATCATACTAATGAATATTAAGAAGTTAAAAATTTTATATTACATCATTCAATACTTATTTAGAAGATTTGATTGACTAGAGAGTATGATTACGACAGGATCATCATGATATTTAAGTCATAGTTCTGCATCTTAGGTCATCGCGACTTTTCTTTGAACGGCTATTGCTGGAGGTGTTGCTCTAGCCGAGGGTACCACATTTTCAATTATGTCGTAATTTTGTTTTCGATTGACATTTCTTAAGCTGACCTCTATGGACGAGGTCTTGGGTCGACATTTCGTCTTGTTTTGACATTGATGATAAAGGTTCTTTTGACCAGGTCAATGTGAATCTCCAAATCATGCGACTTGGATTTTAAATCGACATCAACGTTAATCAACTAATTTTCAATAAAATTAATTATAATTGAGTAACTATTGACCATTTTGGTCAAAACGATTATAGAATTATAGATTTCCATTAATTTTCTTCTGATGGTTATCTTGTTGTGCGTGTAATTGAAATGTATATCCCTGGTAGGTTAATTGAACCTGGTCGATCACTGGCTCTTGTTACAACTGATGGAAGTACAATCAAGGCTGGCAAACTGATGCATGTTCCAAACATGTCCTTAGCAAGTCAATTTTAGAGAACCCTTTTCAAGTCAAAAAAATTGATTTTGGACAAATAATTAATATGTCAAAATGTCTCATGTTCAACAAACGTGGTCTTATTCCAAATGCCAGCCACTTTTTAGTCATAAATCACGCACTAGTTAGTGAATTAAAATTCTCGTATCTATAATAGGCAAAAGATGTCTTGATAAATGTTTGGGCCATTCGGTCTATGATGACGGCCGTGCAAGTTGTAAATTATTAACAAAAAGTATGATGATTTAGATAATTGTGTCACGTCTTTTATAGATTTAAATAAGTTTTTAATTATCATAGTGAAAAATTAAATGATACTTATAAATGAGAAAATAGTTATTTTTCCTTTTTTTTACATTCAATATTTTTGTTAAAATATATTGTTAAAAAAAAAAGTAGAAAAAAATAAAAATAAGCAAAATTAAATCTTAAAAGTTTTGAGTCCCACCTTTTATCAAGGATTAATCCCCAAGTACAGGGGCTTACAAGCCCATATGCCGGCCCCACCAATGTTAAAAAATGAAAAAGAAAGAGGCTCTCACCCCCTATGTATGTGGCCTGGCAGGGGCTTGTGAATCAGACCTCTGTACTCCAAGCATAACCCATGAACAAAGCCATATGTACATAAATAAATTTCACAGAAGTTTTACACACACACATCGGTGGGCCCCATGCGGAACTCATGATAATAAAAAAATTGCCAAAACTCCTACCCTTCCCCTTATTGTGAGGTATCGGTGAGGGTTCCTATACCCCATAGCACAACTCTTTATCAAAAGGTCGAAAGGTGTTTTTAATGTGAAAAGGGCAAGACGTGGGCAGGGTAGGGACCTCTTATGAGAATGAAAGTGTGATGTTGTTCTCTTGGGATTTAACATTGTGGACATTGTGGAGGGTTAAATGAGTCAATTTCCAACAATTAGGGTAGAAATATTTTAGAACTTCGTTTCAATGAATTTTATTTTTCTAATTTTAGCAAACTATGTATACATATCTTAAAATTGGGGTTTAAATACTTTTTTTCCATTGCTTGTCATATATCTTGAGAGGCCTCTAGTTTCGAGCAAGTTGGATGTTTAAATTTTTTTATTTTTTTTTTTCAAATTAGAAAATTAATTAAAAAATATATTACACTAGGTACCTAATTCAGACGGATCATATTGACACGTTTTACCACTATACTTTGGGGTGTTAAATGAGTCAAGTCAAGTTGATTGGCTCGTCAATTCTTCTTCTTCTATTTTTTTTTTTTTTATTGAGATTGTTATTTTCACTAGTTATGATGAGTTCGTTCGCACAAAAAATCCATTGCTTAGCTCGGGCACGAGGAGCTTGCTTGACTCACTAGTGGGACGAACCAAACTAACGATCCTTACCTCCACTCTTCCTTTCATATTTTTTAGTTTTTAAGATATTAAGATCTTCAAATCAAACATGGCACAATATGCCGATATGTTGATTTATCTTTAGCTTCAGCCATATTAAATAATGACAAGACGATTTTGAGTATGAAATGGATTAACTTTTTCACTTTTAAATAGTGAAACGAGGTAAAGGAATTTGATAATCTTGACATAAAAAGTAGAATGAATTATAAAATAATATCGTGCCAAAATTATCTAATAAAAAGTAGATCTTGATTCGACAATAGTTAAGAATACTATTATACTAGAAGAAATGAAGAATCTATGACATGTGACGTTAATTGGCCCAATTTGTCTTGTAAGTAAATATGTTTCAAAGCAACATAAGAAATGTTTAGACTAAAGTGCCAAATGATGTATTCTTTTGTAATTAATTATATACAGTGACTCGTTCATGATTGATTTGTAACGTGAAGTCCATAAAATAAAGGGATACTTGCAACTGAGGCTCCAAACCTTTTCAACAGTGACAGACTTTCTCCTAACCTTTCAATTGTAGCAACCGTCACCCCAAACCTTTCAAATCGTAACAGTTGAGGCCCCAATGAACGGTTTACATCCAATCTGTCATTAGTTGACCCCAAAAAAAAACTAATTTTGACCACATTTTAATCAATTTTAAAGGGCAAAACAATAATTTAATATGTTTCCCATAAAGTAATTAAAAACTTAAATAAAAAACAAAAAAAATAATGAAAAAGGAAAATTTATCTTTTTCATCAACCCCAACCCCCACCCACCCTACCCCCCTCAACCTAAACAAGTGGTCGAGAAAATATCTTTCTTTTTAAGTACAGTGAAGAGAAGATAGAACATCAATTGAAGATAAATAAGTCAAAGTGCAAATCTATTGTCTCGTATATTGGGTACTCTGCACTTTATTACAATGACAAAGATTCTAATCACCAGAAAGAAGAAAAAGAAAAAAAAATATGGTGAGTTCTTGCAACGTCTTCCCATGCCCAATAATTTTGCCATCGACGATGGTGATCGGTGGCAAATTTCTGATTTTGGATTGAGGGGGTTGGGGTTGATGAAGAAGATAGATTTTCCTTTTTGTTTTATTTTATTGTTTTTATTTAAGTTTTTAATTATTTTATGGGAAAATACTAAATTATTGTTTTGCCCTATTTAAAATTGATTAAAATGAGGTTAAAATTAATTTTTTTGATCAACTAACGACAAATTGGATGGAAACAGTCCATTGGGGTCTCAACTGTTACGATTTGAAATGTTTGGGTGACGGCTGCAATGATTGAAAGGTTAGGAAATAGTCTGCCGCTGTTTGAAAGGTCTGAGATCTCAATTGCAATTATTCCAAAAATAAATCTATTTTGTTTTGGACACGGTAAATTATCAAGTATCTCAGATGTATATTCTATTAATTATGCTCCCAAAACTTATACATTCTTAATTTTTCTACCTAACTTTTAAGCACCAGTATAATTTTCTTGATTAAAAATTATTTTTCCCACACCCAATTTCTATCGAATAATTGTATTTCAATAAGCGATGATGTGACATTTAAATGACATTAAGCCCTTGTTCGGCCTTCACATGTTAAAAATCATTTTCAATCACACATTTTATGAAATTCATAATTTTTATCAACTATATAATTCATTAACTTTTATCAAAATCTACTAAAAGTCTGATTTTTATCAAAACCAAACAGGAGCTTATATCATCCACAAATTACAACTTTAAAACACGGTGTGAGATTCTTTGGCTTCGATCGAATATTCTTTTGCATAATTATTTAATTTTATGTTAGACAATACATCTAACCCTCTAGAAAAGTGTTGAGCAACTAATATATGTCCAAGTTAGGTACAATTAATGGTTACATTACTTTAGTCTCACATATCACATATCGGATATTTAAGTCATCTTGTTTTATTCAATCGTGGTTCATTAATCTATTACAAAATTAGGTTGTACTTTATTGCTGAGTGATTAAGACCATTTATAATTAATATAGTTCATCATCAGTTAAAAACTATTTTTACAAATATTAACATTACATAACTTATTTAAAAAATGTAAATAATTAGTATAATTTCTTTTAGTTATTATGCAAATTCTCTACCAATAAAAGGAAAAATACTATATAATTTCTTATTCTACTTCCCTTTTTTGTTCTTCTCTCTCCTTACCTAGAGGAGTAATCCCCATATTAAAATCAAGTTAATTAATCCTCGATAATAGTTGACATATTGAAGAAATGGTGATCTAACAAAGTTACCAATAACGATATTGTCGGTAATCATTCATGCACGTATGCACGTACATTGATGATTATCTACAAAAACGTCATTGATGATGTCGGCATTCATCGATCATTAGTAGAAGTTGTCAATATCTTTGACAATATTTTATATTTTTTTTTCTATATTTTTATAAGAATTCAATGTTTTAAGTTTATTTTTACAATATTACTTATGAATAAGTTATTTTTAACATTGTTGTTTTAGTATTGGCGAAATTATTCTTTAATATTATTTTTTTATTATTGAGGGATTTTTTTGTAGATAAATTAAATTTATTTAACTATCTTTGTATTTAATATTATGGAAAATTTAATTACTAAGATATGACATATTTCAAATATAAGAAATAAGGTTTATTTTTTCAAAATTTAGATATCAATTTAAATTTTATTTATTAAATAATTAATTAAATATGTTAATGTCACAATATTATATAATTTATGATCGTAGTTATGTATTAATCACAATTACAAACGCTATAGTCAAAAAAAGAAAAAAAAAACTCTATAGGTCATAATTTATTTCTCGGTCACAAACTAGATAAATTAATTGGCCACATATTATGTTTTGGTCACAAAGCACAAATTTATGAGTTACTAATTATTTCACAGTCACAAAATATCATATTAATTGGTCACCAATTATTTTTAAGTCACACATTATCAAATTATTGGTTACAATTTAACAAATTTTTAGTAACAATTAAAAAATCAGTCACAATCACACGTTTTTCTAGGTCACTATTAATAATTGATTACAAATTAACAATTTATTAATCACATTGAAATCACCGTTGTGATCCCGCAACAGATGCCAAGAAAATGCAACAATGAATAACCCAAACCCAAAACAACTACATCGTGCTTCAACTCCGCCTATATAGGGTTTATTTGTGCGCGTTGCATATCCGCGTGCAAAGGCGCATCGCAATGTTGCATCTGCACGATGCGGAGGATGCGCCTCCGATGCCACCCATCTATGCCGCGTGCAGAGGCGTAGCACAAGGAGTGCAATATCGCTTTGCGCGGCTCTGCATTGTGTTACTAGAGGTGCCATGTCGTCGGAGTTGATGTTTTGTCAGAGAAGGGGGTAGGATATAAAAGAGAGAAGGGAGAGAGGGCGACTATTATACAGAGAGAAAAAGAAGAGATTGATAAATAATTAAGATTTGGTAGGGTAGTTATGTAAAATATTTTTTATAATATTTACAATTTTAATTATATATGATATTTTTAAAGAAAAACGTATAACTCTTAAATTTGAATTGAGATCTTAAAAACACTTAATTCACGTAATTTCAACTTAATATTACTAACTAAAAATATGTGATCTTAAATATGTTTATTAGTCGTTATTTACTTACCGAAAAATATTCTTGAACTAAAACTTGTTTTTTATATTTTCCCAGTAACTAAATTAAATTCTATTGTTACTTTTAATATTATTAACTGAAAATCGAGTCAATAATATTTATTATCTTATTTTGTTAATTATTTAGAGGTTGTTTGAGCCTATTTTTTTGAAAATTCATTTTTAACTATACATTCTTTAATAAAATAATATTATACGTAAATTGAAAACTTTTTCTTAATTTTTAACAACACATTCTTCCAAAATCACTATTGAAAAATACATTTTTTCCCCCCTCATAATGGGGCTCAAACTAGGGGTGTCCGTGGGTCGGTTCGGTTCGGTTCTTCTCGGTTCCAAAATTTTCGGGTATTTAATAAATGGACCCGTCAGGTCCAAATATAATTATGGAACCGTTCGGGTTCGGTTCGGTTCGGTTCCATTCCGTACCATAATTAAATTTTTTAACATTTACAGCAATACTATATAAATATAACTAATGACATTT
>CAIGRO010309458.1:0-15235 GCA_903798355.1 Fraxinus baroniana | reverse complement strand
AGGCAAGAGCCTTGCCCCGCCCCGCCTCGTTCCCGCCCCGAACCCGCCCCGTCCCGCTTTAACTGGGTATGGGGATGGGGATGGGGTAAGATAACAAAAATAACCGACGGGACGGGGGTGGGAATGGACGAACCCGCCCCGTTGCCATCCCTATGTCGTTTTGGTTAGCTTCACACATTTTTTACTTGATTTTTACACCTTTTCGTGTATGATGGTTGATATACTATATATGGGAATGATTTTCATGTTCGAAAACATCCAAAACATGAAATATATACTATTAACATCCAAATCAAATATCAAATCAAGTTTCAATATTTGTGCTAAGACCATCTCCAATGGTCTACACCAAATTTGGTGGTGTAAAAGTTGCATTCAATTTGATGTAAAATATTGGAGATTTTACACCAAATTTCTTTGAATTATTTTATACTAAATTTTATTTTACAAATTATATTATTACAAAAATTATTAAATTAGAAATTATATTTAGTGAAATAAAATATTTCATTTATTAATAAATTTGTAACTTTTGGTAATGAACAATTTTAATTTATTGTTGAAATATTTTTTACTTATTAATTGATTAAAATTTAAAATTAAATGTTAAATATAAATAACCATTATATTAAAATAATTAGGAATCAATTAAAATATATTAATACTAAAATATTAAATAAAAATATAGATAGAAAAAAACAATATTTATAAAGTGTGAACAAGGGCAAAATGAGATTAATTTAAAATTCTCATAGTTGGTGTAACCATTGGAGGAGACTTTATACTATATTTGGTGTTTAACTAAAAGTTTCTTTCAAGTTTGCCTTTTTTCTTCATTCAAACTTAGATTATGGTTTTGATTACTTCTACAAATTATTTGCATTTTAAAGCATTCAAGCACTTATCCTGATAAATATCGTTTGAGGATTACAATTTGTAATCGCGTTCAAAAACCTTCCATTTTTGGTGAATTCTTGTTGTTGGTTTTCTTATAATTCATCAACTTTATTCAATAGCTACTGCGATGTAAGTGACTATTCACCATCCACGCCTCCGTCACCATCAGTGACTCGGGCCCTTTTGGCCTGGTACCATAGTCATGATTCTTGATACTAACATCCTAAATAAAACTTAGTGACCACAATTATGGCTAATTTCTTGTGCGTTTTGAATTATAATGAGGAGCAAATTACACCAAATATCTCGCTTTACCAAAATTATTTTTACTACGAACTAAATTCTCTCATTCATCATCCATTCGTCTTCCTTCATCTCCTCCAATTCCTCTCTTTCCTTTCCTTGATTTCGTCCAAATAAAGATGGATTCTTCAATTAGAGTTTCTCCTCATCTTTTTCAGGAAACTTTCCTTCTCCATATACCAATACCAAATTAAATCATGTCCATGCAAGTGCATGAATTTATTTCACTAATATTAGGCTTCAACATGTTGGCATTTTGTAGTATACATCAACAGTATAAATACCAATTATATGTAATGGACAATCTTTTTTGTATAATTTTTTCAGTCAAATGTGTACTCCAATTTATTTTCGACTAAACTCAAGTTGTATGTGGTGGTGAATCACGTTGTCCAACGCCACAACATGTCATGTCACGCCCATTCATCTTATATTGTTTGCTTGTATTTTGCATTTTATGTGCACTGTAACAATATGGATCACATTCATTATAGTCATGCACACACATCAATGATTATTATACAAATGTTTACTTTCTATAACTTTGCACCATATGTATCAGGTATATGTAACATATCCATAGAAGACTTTTAAGGGTATTTGTAAATTGTTCACTTCCTTGATAATCCATAGAAGACCTTTTCTGTAAGTAAGATCTTAAGTAGAAATGAAAAGAAGATAGCACTTTCAATTTGATACACCATATATTCAAGAAAACATGGCAATTTTTTTACTCAATAAGAAAATAAATTAAAACAAGGATAATTAATTATCGGTCACACTTTTTAAGAACCCTAATCCCCTTCCAACGAGATTCCATGTAGTAGGAACCATCATCCTGTGCATAAACTCCGCACTTGAAATAATGAGAGGTTCCTCCACGGCCAGGAGCTTCATATCTGAGGATGCCATTAATGTAAACGTCTACTTTATTGGCCTCAACATCATGGATTACATTCAATCTGAACCATTTATCATATACATTTGGGATAATAACCGGCTCCCTGTAGTATGTGAGTGAGCCATTGTAGACTCTGAGCATTAGGGTTGTGGCATGAGGCGGGCTCGATCCGAAAACTTGCATGACGCAGACACCGGTTGTTCCACAAGGTATGTATCCAAATGCTTCGAATTGCCATACCCCGGAGGAGTAGTCGTATCCCTGTAAATAAAAAGAAATGATAGAAAGAGACAAAGAGAGTTTTTTATACCCTAAAGTAATCTTGAAGGGTGAAATTATTTCTGCACATATATATAATAATCAAGAACTTTGGTTTATTATGTTCCAACAACTGTCAATTAAAGCTACTGGTAACAGTGTATTGACCGACTGACCGGAAACCTAGGAAATTTTTTGTGGCTAAAGTAAAATTTACATGCATCGTACACACGCACGTTAATGTATAAAATGTGCGTATATACTTACTGTTATACGAATTTCTGTACGCGGGTTGGTTTGACTGACTGGAGTATGGGGTTTATCTGTTCTGAAAACCCACAATTTATGAACTCCATGTCTGAAGCTATACCTCTGATCTTGGAGTAAATCATAAGGCCTTTGAATTACCAAATTTGATTCATTTAGTGGGAGAGGAATGAACCCTTTTGTGGGATCAATTACAGGTCCCCAAGCCACAGCTCTGAACACTGTTAGTAGGAAAATTAGAGACGAATATAAAGAGGTTAAAAGGAAAGAGGAAGTCATGATTTCTTGGAGAACAAAAAAGAACAGGAAATTTTGAATTATGTAACAATGGTGGAATTCTTATATTGAGTTTTATAGATGGCTGAAAACACTATACAATGTCGTCTACTCCTCCAGAATTAATAAATGGATAAATCCGGTAGAAATTTATGATAATTTTGAACCTTAAAAAATGGTTAATTCTTAAAAAACAAGACAGTGATGTCAGGTATAAAACTAAGAAAATTGTTAGTTAAAAGAAACAAATGAATACAGTTAAGTAGGAAAGTATTTTATTGGGGATTTGATTTCAGCATATTCGAAGACGACTAGAAAGGGTACAAATAGGAAAGACAAGCATAATTAATTTCTTGGATAGAGCTTTAATTTCGCTACTGTAAATTTTAGTGGGTTCGTTTCGAATTCCTTTGAAGATCGAAACTCTTGACGAAAATAAGGAGTCGGAATTTTTTTTTATCCATTTTAAGATGGTTAACAAATTTAGGCCTTGTTCATACGTGAGCCAATTCTTGGCATGAGAATTGTTATTTATATGCCGCGTAAATTGAAATAGAAAGACTTTCGATCTACGTAACATTGATGTCTAATGAATAGACGATTAGTTCAAATTTAATTTTCAATAAGTTTCGACTATTATTCAAATTACATCTCTAAAGCATATTTAACAAGAGAGAAAAATAACAAACACGAGAGAGAACGGAATGAAATAATAAATTTTGTCGACTCACTCGTTTATAATAGTCCTACACATATTTCATTGAAAATAATTTTTTTATAAACCTAGTTTGTTTTAACTTATGTGACAATCTTCTAAATGCTTGCTCTAATTTTTTTCTCTCTCTCCATAGTTTACTAGTTTAGTGATTCCTAGTTCAATTCAAGCATTGAATGTCTCCTCACTAATTCTAGTACATTTTAAAGTTGAACACAAAAATGTTTCTTAATTTTAGCATTTACTAAAATTTCAAGAAAACTTTTATTCAAAAGTCTGGGAACACGAATAAGAGTGACGATTAATTTTTTGACAGTATTACTGCACAATATTAACATTTTAAAAATAAAAAAAAAAAAAAAATTGATTCATTGTACCGAACGAAAAAACAATTAAAAAATATCTTGATTTCATCACTGAATCAACAACTAAACTGCCTTTTACCATGGATGAAGTTGTGCCTTTGTTCACTAGGCAAGTCGCAGGGATTTTGGAATGTGTCAAATTGGAATTCTATAAAGCCATGGGTAGGATCATTTGACCTTCGCTATCAAGATATGTGGGATTCTTTTCAAGAGTCTGACACGTACACAATTTCATTAAATGAGTAGAAGTGAGATTTGAACTATGATATTTGCCAACTTTAATACTACATTAAACAATTTCATCTTTAATCTATTAGAAAGGACTATATGCATAAATATTTTTTCCAACCTAAGTACACAAGGGAAAAGAGCAAATTGATAAATAGTCCCCATCTAGCTTGAATATAGGCAATTGTAGTGCTATTTAGGATAAAATGACATTTGGGATGGGGATGTTTGTGTATGATACTCTAAAATAATCTTGGAGGGTGAAATGATACCTGCATAATAATTTTCTTATCATATTATAGTCAAAATTTTATTACGTTTCTATAACATTCATGCTAGTAAGAGGCACTGGATGGACCTAGTTAGGAGATTATTTGTGGCTGCAGCTTATAAAGTAGAACCTACACGTATCTTCCACATGCACGGATGTACACGGATAAATATATAAAATTTGCATACATACTTGCTCGTATAATAAAAGCGCATACAAAAAAAAAACCCAGAAAGACTTGATCTTTGTTAATTAAATCACCAGTAAACTTATGTCTAGTTCAACAAAACTGAAGATGTTTCACCTTGCCAATTCCAATTACCATTGCATATCTGAATCAAATGTTTCAAATATGTTACATTTCAAATGACGCACCATGAAGGAGAGAGCAGCACGATTTCACCACTTAATTACTTGCCAAGGAGTTCGCCACATCAATCACAAAACGGTACCTGACATCAGATTTGGCAAGGCGTTCAAAAGCCGTGTTGATATAGTCAATGTGAATCAGTTCAATGTCTGCATTTATATTGTGCTTCCCGCAGAAGTCTAGCATCTCTTGTGTCTCTTTCATGCCTCCGATGTCACTTCCACCTACAAGCTTCCGTCCTGTAAACTCATAGGTATATACATCAGAAGTATGATATAGCCCTTGTTTGGTACCCATTGAAATTTTCATTTTTTATTTTTCTACTCATTTTCAACCACACATTCTTCAATAAAATAATATTTTTTATCACATCAATAACTTTTCCTTCTTTTTCAACCACACATTTCCATCAATCTACCATTCCAGAATACATTCTTCCAAAATAATGTGGCTCAAACACACCCATAATCTTTGTTGGAATTCTAATTAAGGCTGATCACACTTTCAAGTAAAAGCAAGACGATCATTCAAATAAACAGTGGAACTAGCACTTCCTTGACAAGACTGCAATGGCAAATGTCAATCACAATAATAGACAAGTTACATAATTTGATGATGAGGTTATTCTTTCCTCAGCTAATTGGTTGGGTTTAAGGCAACAAGATCATATAGACTGTCGACCTATTATCACTTTCCGCGTTGTTCTTTTCTTACTTTCATATTAATTAAACTCCATATAATTATGTAGTTCAGCTCTCAAAAAAGTATCAACTTAAGTTTGAGCATTGGTTATTTCTGATTCCATCCGTAACTGAGCATTTTTGGAGGGTAACAAACTAGGAAAAAGGAGGATGCAGAAAGAGAATAATATTCACCAACATTTGAACTCTATGTCATTGTTTACTTGGTGTACAAGAGGCTTAAATTAGCAATCTTTCTTACCCAACACTAGAGGGAAAATAGGCAGCTCTAAGGGCTTATCAGGCAGGCCAACGGTCACCAGTTTTCCATTCATCTTCAAAAGATCAAGCAACGGGGCCAGGGAATGAACTGCAGCAATGGTATCAATGATGAAATCCATGGTCCCCTTAGCAGCCTGCAATAAAGAAACTGAAAAAATTAAAAAATTTAAATACTTTGATAGTTCCATTTTGTTCTTTTGGATTACAATCCTGGTTTGTCCCAAAGTCAATTGTTACCTATTATTCAAAATGACAAATACTTAGTTTCCTATCATACCCCTTGAGAAATTAAAGTTGGCGAAAGTTTTGCTAGTCAATATATGCTAATTGTCAATTACCTTCAACTGAGCAGGATCAGTGCTAACAAGGAAAGAATCAGCACCAAGCTTGTTGATAGCCTCAGATTCTTTCTTCCGAGAGGTGCTGATGACAGTAACTTTCAGCCCAAAGGCCTTCCCAAACTTTACAGCAACATGACCAAGTCCCCCAAGTCCAGCCACGCCCAAGTGTTTTCCAGGTTCAGCCATCCCATAGTATTTCATTGGACTGTATACGGTGATCCCAGCACACAGTAAAGGTGCGCATGCATCTGATGATAGGTTATCAGGAATGTGGAGCACAAAGTGCTGGTCAACAACAACCATATCAGAATAACCTCCATATGTTCTAGTGCCATCTTGATCCCTAGAGTTGTAAGTAAATATCACTTTGGGGCAGTAATTCTCCAGGTCTTGTTGGCAGATGTCACATGTCTTACAGGAGCCAACTATCACTCCAACTCCAACTCGGTCACCAACCTTAAATTTCTGAACATCACATCCAGTTTTTGTTACAAGACCAACAATTTCATGTCTGCACGAGTACATGTTTCCAACATTGATCAATTTAAGCTCGATCTAGAGTGAATTTCAATTATGCTGAATATCACAAATCAATGTCCATTCAAAAGACATTTGGAACTAAATTATTACATATCAATCTGTAAAATTCATTTGGCAAGATGAGAATTTAGTAAAATAACAAATTGAAAACTTTCCCAACTTAGAATTTACAACTACTACAAGAAAATAAATTGATATCTAATTCCTAGTTTCTAGATTAAACCTAAAATAAGTGTTCATTTTCGGTATGTATCATATATTAGGAAGTTAATTTTCTTCACTGGGAATGTAACTATGACTTTGATTTTAGCATTGAGTCTATGCCATCAGATGGTACAGATAAATCATTCCCAACTACTCAAGTGAAGTCAATTAGACAAAAGTTCCATACTCATTGTGAAATGTAGGTTGTAAATTCATCCAAAGTAACTCACACTTAATCTGATCATATCATCATACAGGTTCAAATAACTATAAGACTATAACTTCCACTAACAGCATCACTTTCCAACATATTAAAAGAAACAGAAACAATTGGGTTGCGACTATAGAGAACAAATAGTTGGAATTATTGAGTAACATTCACATACTAAATCACCAAGTCGGTATTAAAAGTTCAAGTGAGATGAAAATCATACCCAGGAACAATGGGGTATTTTGTAAACCCCCAGTCATTCTTTACACTGTGCAAGTCGGAGTGGCAAACTCCACAGTAAAGTATTTTGATTGTCACGTCATCAGAACCATTTTCCCTGCAAATAATGCAATAGATAATTATTCATTACCAATATAACAAACATTAACATCGCATAGATAGAAACTGTTTTATCAAACATCACACTGCAACTAATTATTAGCACTATTTAAGTATTTGCAAGTAGTTTGAAATAGCAAAATGGGTGGGTTGGTGGTTATTTGATATGAAACCACCACTATGGGGTCATCGGCAAGAACTTAACAAATGGTTAACAAGTTGGCCTGGCCCACCAAAGTATTAATATTATTGCAGAACTGGTTATAGGAGTGAAGAAACAAAGGGAGCCGTAATACTGTTTTAAGTATTTACAAGTAGTTTGAAATTGCAAAATGGGTGATGGGTATTTGATTTGAAACCACCACTGTGGGGTAATCACCAAGAACTTGAAAAATGGTTAACAAGTTGGCCTCGCCCACCAAAGATTAACGGTACTGCAGAAATGGTAATAACCGATAAGGGGGAAGAAACAAAGTGAGCCTTAGCATTAATACTTGAGGCCACTAAAATGTAGGTGGAGACGTCATTTTCCCCTAAAGCAATAACTAAGAACAGCGGAGCTTTCAGAATCAGATTGGAGAAAAAGGAAAATATGAGAGACAAAAGACAAGACGTTTTCCATTATTTTCCTAAAATTTCTAGTCGTATCCCTCAACCAGGTTTTTAAATTATTTCTTCAATTCATAAATCGAATAAAATAATCACTTCAAAGTAGATATTTTCGCAGCTACCTGATAAAAATAAAAAATAAAATCAGTCGGTCGCAACGCAAACCCGAACATTCTCATCGCGATCCCCACTTCTATAATGGAGTTCTCTCAAATCAAATTTCTACAAGTATGTGTGTATGTAAATCTTGTATATAACTAGTTAAAATTAAAATCAATGGCAACGTACACGAGAGATTAATAAGAATCCATATATACATTAGAAAAAAGGCGCTCGCGCAGGTGTACGTACGAGTATACGTCTGTGTGTATGAGTATGAGTACCTGCGAGAGAAATGGAGAGGAGAGAGAACGCCAGAGGTATCTGTTGCAGCCCAACCAAACGATTTTTGTGCGTATCCTGTTACTGCCATTTTCTCTCTCGAGTCACAATCCCCACGCTACTCTCTTCAACCAACTGGAAATGACCGCAAGCATATATGGGTGGGCCATGGGGTACTTTTTTGTTGAACCATGCTAGACAAATATACCTTTAAACCAAATACAATTACGAAAATATGGTTGTGTACTTTTGTTTAGAGACAACAGTATTTTTTAAGTTACAAAGAAATCGAAATGTTTCCCACTTAAATTAAAAATCAAGTCACTTTCATTATATGTTTACTCTAACAAAAATAAAATTTGTTTTATTTTTCATCTACTTAAATCTTAAAATCTCATAAATTTATCAAAAGATCAACAAGAAAATATTGTTTATAACCATCACTTCGAATCGATAAGTATGTTTACGTATATTTAATTTTATTTTTTGTTAAATTGGTATATATTTTTTTAATCGTTACATCTTATTTTGATATAAGCAAATGACTTTATATTTCTTAAACAGATCTATAATTTTCTTTAAACAAAAAGGAAAAAAAATTCACTTGCGGTTGTTAACAGCCGACCCAGCCATCTAGACAACATATCTATAATTTTCTTTTAAGCAAAAGGGGAAAAAATCATCTGCGTATATCGGGACAGACTGTTAACAATCGACCCAGCCATTTGACTCAGTCGTCGCCAACCCAAAGGATGGGCCCAATTGGTGATCTTCTTTATTTTTTTATGCCATAATTATTTAATTTTTTTTTAAAATTATGTTTTGTAATGTAGATATGGGATCAGCTGCAGTCCCGATTTGCTAATTTAGTGGATTTGAAATGAATGAAAATGATCGATATGTATGGAAATGGACGAGTGAAAGATGTTGTGCTATTGCAATTGTGATAACATCAAGTACATCATATGTAGAAATGTACCATGATTTACAGAACAAGTTCGGCATCGATCCATCTCACTACGACATAGAATTAAGATTTCTATTCAGCAATCAAAACATCAATTTCAATTCCACTAGTAAAGGTCACTTCTGAAACTGAAATGAATGTTCTAATTGAATTGAACCAATATTGCAAAACTCTTATTTTTGTAACTTTAGCGAGGAAGAATGTTCTCGAAAGTGAACACGAAGATTTCAATGAAGAGGGTCGTAATGTAAATGATTTTTGGGACACGTTGAAGAAAGCTCGCATGGAGGATATGGCTATTTTCGATGTAGTTCATCACCATGATCTCACTCTTACACACAAAATTCCCTCAATAGTTCAAGACAAAGAAACTAAAAATGAATTTACAAATGAAGATTTAATTGATTTATCCCATCGTAGACATGAGTTACGTAGGAGCTCATGGGCAAGAATGAATGTACGGTCCTCTAATTGTTCGCGTGTGTTTCTTAATGATAAAGATTTGCATGTCAAGCAATTGTTTGAAACAAAAAAAAATTTGCAGGAAGTTGTGCATCGAATTCTATTGAAACACAACTTTGAGTTTAAACTGAAAAAATAAACAAGTCAACGTACAAAATTATCTGCATTGACGATAGTTGTCGTTGGCATTTGCGATACAAAGATGTACATGAATGAGTTCTTTGTAGTTCACAAACATGCACGAGAACATACTTACAAAGTGGATAATCGTTGAAATGATCACATGCAAATTTGAGCATGATTTATTGGTCGACAGATAATGTATAAATTTTAGAACTTACGGATGATATACAAACCTTTAGATATCATTATCGATATCCATCTAAAGTACATGGTGATCATAAGCGACTGAAGACCTAGAAGGTCAAAGAATGTGCATTGGAGGATTTAATGTGTTCGATGGACGAGGGTTATGCTAAATTTATTTTTTCATGAATTCATTTTAAACATTTTCCTCTAATAAAATAATTTTGCAAAAAATCCCATAAATAATTCATATTTTTTAACCATACATTTTCCCAAATAAAATTATTTTCACAAAATCTGTTCTCAAAAAATTTGTGCCAAACAGTGACTTAATCGTTGAACGAAACATCTAGCCTTGAAATTAGGACTTGAAAGGGACCTAAATGAAAGAACAAAATCTAATGACAATAATTAAAATTTATGTTTAGATTGCTGCCTTGCTGGACAATAAAATAAGAGAGATGCTACTCAAACAGGGGCTACTGACAGGGAATTAAACAGGGGCTGAGGTGGATTCACCTCAGCCCTTGATTTCCAGACACTTTCCTGGTAAATTCCTTCATCAGAAACACAGAGCAAATTTCGAGCAATTTTATGGTACAAAAAAAAAAAAGGGGCAGATCAACGGTGATGCCTTCCCTGAAAGCCTCCGCCACCTTTATTCCTGGCAATGAAGCCATTCCTTGGTTTGGGAATCTCATGAATATCCATCACCTGAATTGTCCTTTGCTTTTTGGCTTCACAAAGCAAAAATACACAAGCGCAGACAAAAGTCAATCGGCATAAAGAAAGAAAACCTCAATAAAAGCTAAAACTACTCCTACTACTACAGATTCCATGACAGCAAAAATTTTAAGTTGAAATCAAACCATTCTGAGCTTCTTGGTAGTTTTCTTGAAGTCGCCTTCTAGCAGAGTTCAGCCTTTCGTCGTCTATGGCAGCTTCCCGTTGTGGTTTCTGCAAAATTCAATTAAAGTAATTTAAACAATAAAACTTACTCCAATTGCATTGCATAGAAATATTTATCTAAATTTCATGGAAAAATCGCCCAAAAGATCTTGCCTTCTTGGTCAAAAAAGCTAAGAACTTTGCCCTATCTAACCAACGAACCATGTAAAGACTAAAAGACACACTTGTAAGATCAATGAGACAGGTTCCACCAATTTTCCTCAACATTCAATGTCAAAAGAACTAATGAGCATGTTTAGCTAAGCTTGATAAAAGTAAAAAGTACTTTTCAGAAGGTAAGTAAAGACTGAGTTTTTGAACTAAAAAGTCCAAAAATAAAGTACCTCTAAAAAAGCTACTCTAAACTTGGCCAAACAAACAAATTTTAACAGGCACAACCATTCATTCACATGACAAAATCAATGATACGTGATGTGCACTTGTATGTAAAAAAAGTTCAGTTCAGAACTCAGTACACTAGGAGTAGTAGAAGCAGCTTTAGGAACTGATTGCGGTGGTCTGGATGGAGTTTCTCTACGAGGAACAGATTGACGTGGTTTAGGCTTCGGTTCATATTCTGAACTGATCCTTTCCGCACCAGACTTCCCGTCTAACAGACAAAACATGAGAATGATGTCACCTATATGCATAACAAAAGGAAAGCAACAAAAAACTGACCAACTGCAAATTTCAGAGTCTGATTCCTACATTCGCTCTGTGGATTTGGAGAGTACCCGAAATCCGGAACCTGTAAAAACAGAACTTCAGAATTTTGAAACTGTATTCATACCAACTTTGCTTCTGCCTTTACTTCCTTTTTTCTCTCTTTCTTTTTTAACAAGAAAACAAATTGATTGGAACAACATTTGGTTTTCACCTGGTGATGGCCATTTTGTTGATTTTTGGACATGTTCTGCTGAGGTGAGTCCCCATAAGCTGCCACCACCACCACCACAGTTAGCAATATACAAACCTCTTCTATATTCACAATTCATTAATTCAACTATTTTTTAATGTGTGTAGTATTTGCCAGATAGAGTGAAAATGAAGAGAATTAACAGAAATTGGACTATTTACCGATGAGGTTTGAAGATGCTTCAGGTTGGTTCACCTTAACCCACTCATCCACAGTTTCCTTCCATTTCCTAAACATCAAAGATGAAATCATAAGTAAATGAAAAAGAATTCAAAGCTAAGTCATTTTAACCACGCATAAAAGTAATAACCTGACAAGCTGCTTCACCAATCTGCGCACTTCATTAGACGGATGCTTCCGCAATCCATTGACATGCCTTCCTATATCAGTTTCCTGCTCCATATATTCAACACCAAAAATGTAAGCAAAAAGTATTAAGAATTGGTCGAAAGATTAGATAAATTAGCTGGAAAACTTATCATTCCCACCTGCAGCGCTTGGAAAGTAATATCCATATCTGCTAGATTTTGCAGCGATTCCACCACAGATTCTTCACTCTACATCCAAAAAAAACCATAAATGAAATCAGATAACAAACTAAGCAGACAACAACAAAGAAATTTAAAAACTGAAAATTCAAACCTGGTTAGGGTCTTCAAGCTGCTCTTTGAATCTAAGAATCTTGGTCTGCTCATCATCAAACAGCCCCCCGTACGGATCCAAATCCTCTTCTTCTTCTTCTTGTTCCTCTTCTCCACTAGAATTCCGATCATTTGACTCAGGAGTCAACGGGCTCTTACTAAATTCCTCATTAATATTATCATTGTTAACAATTTTACTTTTGCTCTTATCGTTAGTATCATCGATGTTATTATCGCTACTATTGTTGTTATTATGAGAATAATAGCGATCGGGAACGACGTCGGTGATGCCGCTATTACAGTTTTGGCAGAGCTGATTGCAGGAGGGGGAAGAATAAAGAGACTCAACAATTTTATCTCGGCGATGCTTCAAATCCCCGGCGTAGTCGGCAATGGCCACTTTAATCGCCGTGTCAATTAGCGCCCAAATCTCCACACGCGATCTCGATAAAATCTCCCGAAGTTCATCGGAATCCATTCCGAATCTTTTCCTCTTTTTAGCTAAAGAAAATTGAAAGATGAATAGAAAGATGAATCAGAGTAAAATTATGGAATACATCATTGGATCTGATAATTTATGAGTTAGTATGTGGAAACGACGCTGTACTTGAGGTTTTATGTTCTGTTTTCAATGGATTGTTTAAGCAGATGAAAAATTCAGATCTGATTTTGTCCTGACCCGAACACAAAGAACACGGAAGTTGTGTATTTCTTCTCTCTTTCAGTTTACACTTTACAGAAGAGGGGCATAGAAACACGAGATATTTACCATTTTGACACGGAAGATTATTTGCTGGCATCTTTTGGAATTAACTTTGATTCTAATATACTGTGAATAAATTCAAAATTCAAAGAGGAATTTTCTTTTTGATAAAATTTTAAAAAATTGGGTAGTGGTGAGCTGTGAAGCAATTTGGCTGGCCACTATCTTATTCTTTATATATATATATACTCATTTTTAACTCGTGCAATGAACAGATTATAGTATTTTAGAAATGTTGTTAGTGCTTAATGTTATATGAATCCAGTTCTGAGATATCTGCTGCATCAAAATTTGTCGGATAATATTGACATAGTCGAATCACTTTGTTCTTGTCAAAAGCATCAAATGAATTATTTAAAGACAAACACGCAACACAAATGAGCAAATCACTATTTACCTTAAAAAAATGATCATTCAGCACCTGAAGTTGCATATCAATAATAGCATAAAACATCAACATCAACATCCCCGACTCCTACAACATCCCCAACTTCTCCCACATCAACATTATTTTTATCAATTTTGTCTCGAACATTCCTTTCGTCAGTATTTTGCTCATCACGAGAAAGCATAGACTTACATTTAAAGTATTTGTCCATAACTGATACAAAAAAAAAGAAAAAGAAAATCAATCACAATAGAAGTCCATGAATCAAAATTAACAATTGCCTTATCCTAAATCCCTAAAAGCCCTAATTAAAGATATATAACTATCAATTTCTAATAAAATCCTAAATCTCTAAAAAAATAAAAAATAAAAAAACCCTAAATCAGAAATTCAATAAATTAACACAATTTATTTACCTCAATAAGAATTAAAAAACACAGTTACACAATTTTCTTGTACACATAGCAGTTAACACAACAATTTTCTAAATTTTTGAGACTGAGAGAGGTGGAATGGCGGAACTTACTTTACCTTACCAGAGTGTCGGAGACCGAGAGAGGTCAGAGAGGAGTGACTAGTGAGGACGGGCGGTGTTTAGAAGTTGGAGGCACTGAGTGTGGAGCCTGTTAACCTATGGTTGATTTCATCATCAATGTTTTGATTATAACAAATAAGATTAATATTGTTTCTAACAATTGATTTTGAGTGATGATGGTTCAATGTTAAAATCTATCGAGTATTGCCAAAATCAACACAATATAAATCGAGCTCGAAATGAATAGCATAGTGAAAGTTAAGCATTCAAATCAAATCAGTTGAGACGAGGCTTAAAAGATCAAAATCAAGACTATTAAATCGGGTATATGAAGAATGTCAAGATCGAAGTCAAGCATTAAAACCAAACATGGAAGAAACTTCGAAGCAAGATCAAATACTAAGCTTTCGAGATCATAGGTAAAGGTATAACACTTTGATCTTTAGTAATGAATGACAATAGCTCAAAAATCATTTTGTGCAAAAAGTTATTTTCATATCACTTGCATAAAATATTTTTGATCAAAAGTAATATTGATTTTTCAAAGTGATACTTGAACTTAGATCACACCTTTATAAAAAAAAAAATTTAAAAAAGGTCAACGGTCAATGATCACCCCATACGTCCGGTACGGCAGTAATGGTCAATTTTTTTACCGTTCTGACCAACAGTTAGTTGATCTTCCGATACGTAGCAGACGTCAGGTACGGTGCGTCCGGTAGGACATATTTTTGCGCGTTGCATTGCTATAAATACAACATCTTCTTGCATTCAAAACATACACTTCTAAGAGCATTATAGAGATGTTCTTTTGAAATAAAATATTTGATCTTTACTCTTTATTTGCTTTATCAATTTATTTTCTTTGGAA
>CAIGRO010309439.1:0-11590 GCA_903798355.1 Fraxinus baroniana | reverse complement strand
TTTTTTTTAATTATATTGGGTAGTATTGAATTATATTTTCATATGTTTTTAACTTTTACGTTCTAGTGAATTTATATATTGATTTAAATTTTTTAATATTATTTAATTAAATATTAATAAACTATCTCGCTACTATGGTGATCAATTGGCCGCCCTAGCTGACCTAATATCCTGGATTCGCCCCTGATTCTTGCCATAATATTACTAAAACAATGATCTCATTAGAAACCAGGCCATTCAAACATCCAAAGAATCTTGAGTAACTCAAATAAGCCACAGTGATTATCATTGTAACAATAAAAAGCCAAGTCATGATGGTGAAGACAAACCTAGATACGATATTGTAAATTCATATCATCCATGGTTGGGATAGGTTAAGGTTTGAAGCCCCTCCAGTACAAGACAGGCTACCTAAATAAATTTATTTTTATATATCAACCCATGCATGGATGACCAGAAATTACATTGCAACTCCAGTTTAACCAGGTGGCCAGTTCATTTGGCGTCCCCCAAGGAGGTGTATGTGAAGGTGATAGACGGATTGGCCTGTCATAAACTGATTTCAGACAGAAGGGAAGAAAAAAAATGTTTGACGGTTGAGAGCAAATAAGAAAGAAAGAATACTTACATCCATCAGGCCCATCATTAATCACGAGTCTGAAGCCTTTCTCGAGGCCTTCTTGTTTAGCAATGAGCTTTGCGGTGTAAAGCAGCTGGCCTAGAATCTCACGGTGCTTCTCCTCGGCCTATTATGTGGCAATAGAAAATAAAAGTGAATCCAAAGACCAAACAAGAAGTTTTTTTAGAGTTCAAAGAGAACCCCCCATTTCCTCTCCTCTCACCCTATTCTACACCCCCTCTCTCCTTTCACTTATGAAGTGCAAAGCACTAACCAGGTGTCAAAAGATTGTCAGAAAGTTGTTTTGGGTGCATGAAAACTTGATGGAATTCTATCATTGTTATAATACAAGAGCAACGTTATGCGCTAAATAACTGGAACAAACTCATCTGAGAATCATATTTTGGTAATTACTAGAGAGGCGACAAAACATCTGCATTGGGAAAAGGCAGAGGAGCTCAACAGTCGCGCATTAAAACCAAAATATTGACATCTATATTTTTAAGTTAGAAGCAACTAAGACTCTAATCATTTCAAATCAGATTAAAGTGACATGAATTTTGGACAAAAATTGAGCCACAAGTGCAGCTTAAAATTGAATCAAGGAATGCCCTAAAACATTGAAACAACGGAGAGAAGTACCTTAGAAAGTCCAGTCAAGCCATCCTTCACTTTAGGGATAATAAGAATGTGAGTGGGCGCTTGGGGACTTATGTCCCTAAAAGCTAGAACCTGTACAGAAAAAAGTGACAAACATCAAGAAAATTACTAAACAAATTAAAGCTCAAAGATTAAAGTAAAAACCAATGAAACAACTCGTCTACGGGTAGATACACTATAAATTTATTATTGCAGAAAGGAACAGTAAAAGAAGAGGAAATTATTTAAGGACCAACATGCAGAAAGAAATGAAAAAAGCCTCAGTATTCAAAATTAGGAAATCAAGACTCTTTTCTTTTTCGTCAAAATCCCCTATGCCCTTGTCTTCATCTCCTTCCTCAACCCCACTGTCCGTACTTCGTCCCCCTGCTTCGTCTTTTAAGTAAAATATCTTTTAAACAAAATGATGAATATTAATGGAAATATTTAACTTGAACATTGTAAGATTTCCCTTTGGAACGAAGATAATTATTTAGGGTATGCAAGTGTCCTATAAACAATTAATCCATTGAAGGATGAGAATTTCCATTTAATAAACAACGTACATCATACATTTGCAATCCATCGAGTAAAACATAGTGAATTGATAAATTGAAAAATCTATCGAGCAAAAATCCACTTGTTAGAGGAAAATTAACTTGGGGACTATGTCATAGAAATCATAACATTAACAACCAAAACACTTCAATCAGAAATTCCAAAATTACTAAATACAATTAAGACTAAATAATGTGTTTCAAATGATGCCTATTTAGTGAAGAAATGTGTTTGAAACCAACTAAGAAAGGAACAGGAATTTAAAGACGTCTTCCTTTCCTTCAAACGGTTTCAATCTCTATATGATGTGTGTGCAGGTCACACCACCGCTTCGGTTATTCAAGAGGCAATGCAGTAAATATATAAACAAGCAATTTTATTTTCAGCGAGTGTTTTAAATCAATCCATCAATGGCAGAAATCTAAATAAAGAAATGTTAATGTTTTTGTGTGCGTGAAAACATAAAATCAAAACTTACAAAACGACCAAATTAATATACTAAAAACTAAAATGATGATTTTCAATGAAGCAAAACTAGAGAATAGAAATGTGTCTGAAATCAACTAGGAAAGGAACACGAATATAAAAAGAATGCTCCTTTTCCTCAAGCTGTTTCTGTGTTTCAATCTCTATTTGTGCCCCCGTCTGAACCGAATGGTACATGTGCAACTTGCACCACCACTTCAGTTATTCAAGAGGCAATGCAGTAAGTATATCAACAAGCAATTCCATTTCCAGTGAGCATTTTAAATCAATCCATCATTGAAGGGAATCTAAATAAAGAAATTCTAGCATTTCTCTGTGTAGGTCGTGACAAGACCTATAGGAAAGGAGTACAGGTAGAAGAGAAGACAATATAATCATAAAAACCAAAAAATAAAAAAATAAAATCATCCAGAAACATTTAAATCAGAATTTACAAAATAACTAAGTTGATATAATAAAAACTAAAACAATATGTTTCAAATGAAGCAAAATTTGAGAATACAAATGTGTTTGAAATCAACTAGGAAAGGAACACAAATATAAAGAGCGTTCCTTTTCCTCAAACTGTTTCTGTGTTTCAATCTCTATTTGTGCCCCCGTCTGAACCGAATGGTATGTGTGCAGCTTGCACCACCACTTCAGTTATTCGAGAGGCATTGCAGTAAGAATATTAACAAGCAATTCCCTTTCCAATGAGCATTTTAAATTAATCTATCACTGACGGGAATCTAAATAAAGAAATGCTAGCATATCTGTAAGCGCGTTGGTCGTGATAAGACTTATAGGAAAAATAATATAATCATAAAAACCACAAAATTTACAACTAGACACACTTAATTCAGAATTTAAATAACTAAATTGATATAATAAAAACTAAAATAATATGTTTCAAACGAAGCAAAATTAGAGAATAAAAATGTTTGAAATCAACTAGGAAAGGAACAGGAATATAAAAAGAGCTTTCCTTATCCTAAACTGTTCCTGTGTTTCAATCTCTATTTGCGCCCCCGTCTGAACCAAATGGTATGTGTGCAGGTCGCACCACGACTTCGGTTATTCAAGAGGCAATGCAATAGGTAAATCAACAAGCAATTCTATATTGCGAGCAGGTCAAATTAACCCATCAATGACAGGAATCTAAATAAAGAGATGCTAGTGTTTTTGTGTGTGAGTGACAAGACCCATAGGAAAAAAATTAGAGGTAAGACCGTAGAAGGGAGGAGAATATAATAATGTAAACCCATAAAATTTACAAACATAAACACTTAAAACCAGAATTTTCAAAATAACTACATTGATATAATAAAACTAAAATAATATGTTTCAAATGATGCAAATTAGAGGATAGAAATCAACTACAAAAGGAACAGGAATGTGAAGGGAGAGTTCCTCATCCTCAAACTGTTTCAATCTCTATTTGTGCCCATCTGAAGTGAATGATACGTGCAGGTTTCACCACTTCGGTTATTCAAGAGGCAATGAAATGAGTATCACAACGTGCACCTACATATTGCTTCTTCTCCTTCCTCTGGTTTATCTAGAAGCACCCAATCAACCGAAACCTTAGGACATGCAAAAATGTGGTGCATAATTATATAAAAGGATTGTCCAAGGCTGCTTGGAGGACAATTGATGGAGAACAAACGGTCCACTCAAATTGCCTTGGCAATTAGATCCAAAAATCTGATTATTAGTGTTGGCCTCCTAACTAAGCCAGGTATGAAATGCACTTGAAGTTGTTCATACGGCTACTCAAAGAGGCACGATACAATATCAATATCATGAAAATCTTGAAACTTCAAATTTCTATCTATATCTATGTTAGAGAGAGAATATATCAAGGCTGGGGGAGGTGAGGAGGTAAAAGAATGTCAAAAAAAAAAAAATTGCATAAGGAAAAGTAAAAAAATAAACATCAAAACAAATAATTTTCACTTTGCACACCATGTTTGGCAAACAAAAATAAGAAAAAAATAAAATAGCCCTTTTCATAATTACACACATTCCCTTCTAATTCAGTAATAATCAAGCAAAAATTCAATTTTGACTTTCATTTTAACGCTATGAAAAGACCTTTTTTCTTTCATTTCTTCACAAAATTATAACATAACCTTATCCATTAATTGTAAGCAACCATTTCCATTTCCATTTCAAGAAAATCTTACAACGACAATAAAATCAAATGAGCATAATATATTTCTAAAAAAACTCGTCAAAAAATGAATACTTAAAAATAACCTTGTCATCCTCGTATACAATGTTAGCCGGAATTTCCTTGTTGATTATCTTGTCGAATCTGCATGTCACAAACCATAAATAAAAAAATAAAAAAAATAAAAAAACCCCACAAATATATATGAATATATACATAAATAAAATATATATGGAGCGAGAGAGAGTACATGGTGGGAGAGTCAGATGGAACAGCAGAGAGTGCAGCATCTTTCTCAGAAGCCATGATGGAGGCTGGTTTGTGAGAAGGTGTCAAGTGAAAAGTGAGTATAAGAAGGCGGCTGCTTCTGGGGTTTTCATTTTTGCTCATGTTTTTATTTTATTTTATTTTCCCTTTTTTTTTTGGTAGGGTTTTCTAGTTTGTATAATTTAAGAATGAGGACCAAGTATCTTAATGATGTCAATATTTGGACCAAAGGTTTTGTGGATACTTCATTTTGCTCCCCATTCTTGTGAAGCATCGGTTATCGTTAACAACACAGAGAAACAAAACGAAGGTTTACCATGATGGTTGTAGTTCTTTACAATATGTAATGGAAACACTAATTTGATTGAGAGAAGGAAGATGCGGAGTCAATGGGGATTTGATCGTTCATGTAAGAAAGAAATTTAGCTCTTAGAAGATCGTTCGCTGAGCAAATATCTAAGGACCCGTTTGGTACCAATTAAAATTGAAAATATAGTCGTTATTAGGTCCGCTCGTCTAATAAAAGTCAACAATAACGACTAATTTTTCAATTTTAATCCGATTTTAATGTCTACCAAACCGGCTCTAAATAAGTGTACTTGTGTTTAGAACACATCCCAAGGAGTATTGAGTCAAAAAAATAATTATTAGAAATGACATGTTTTTTTTAATAATAAAGTTATGCTATAAAGCTATTTTTGAAGACATTTCATGTAATCGATTTAAATTTATTAAATAAGAGAAGACTTGCAGGTGTGTTTCAGCCACATTATTTTGGAAGAATGTATTTTGAAAGAGTAGATTGATAGAGATTATGTAGTTGAAAAATGAGGAAAAATTATTGATATGATGGAAAATATTATTTCTTTGAAAAATGGGTGATTGAAAATGAACTGAACAATAAGAATGAAAATTTTAATGTGTACCAAACATGAACTTGATTTGTTATTATCAACCATGGCCATGATTGAGAAGTAAGCACGTGTTATCTTTTAGAATTCAACTTATTTTACACAAACCAAAAGGAATGTTTTGCCCTTAGCACTTGTTTAACTTCATCTTTTATAATTCAACTCATTTTACACATTCATGCCTCAAAACAAGTAGTGTTGAAATGTCCATGGTACCAGGACATGTTTTCTTGCTGTTTCATTGTGCTTTCTTCAACCCTGCAATTATGCACTCACTATTCCAGAAACAGATAAATATGTAAATTGACTTGAAAAATGCCTGCTTGAACCTAGGAAAAAATGGGTCATCCTTAAAGGCCAAAATCGATGACAGAAATGCATCCAGGTTTTCGAAAATGAGTCGCAAATTTCAGGCCGCAACACTATAAAATGTACAAATAGGAAAAGGGTTCACTCAAAAAAATCAACTACCACCAGTAAATCAACAATAAGATGATATAACATAGTAAATCCATGTAGCCTAGAGCGGGCCCGAGTGTGTTCTGCGCAGGTGATACTTGGGTTCTGGTGGCGGTATACTAGGCAACACCTTCTCCAGTTCCTGCAAATACAATTACAATAATGAGTATAATATACATATGGGGTTGCTTAATGAATGCAGAAGGAGCACCTGCAAGACGTTGATTCTACTTATTTTACACTTCTTTACAGTTCATTTTTTACTCTTTCCAAAGCTCAATTTTGAGTTCCTTTGCAGCAGGCTGGGAACTAAGAATTACCTATATGCCTAAAATCCAAGCAAAAATACCAACAAGACAGGTGAATAAGCTTGATTAGGGAAAGGTAGAAATATTTCTAACTCATTAATGGTACCAAAAATGACAAAGAGTCTCAGATTGAGAAGCTATATTGAAAGATATAACTAGGTGTAAGAAATCTCGAAAGATCCACATGAATTATGCTCGCTTAATTGCTGAAGTGACAAACCTCAAAGTCAATGGTCTAAAGAACTAAGACAAACACACATCTACCCAAAAAAAAAAAGTTTTAGAAACCCAAAATGGAAGAAGAAATTAAAGGATTATCCTTGCACCTAAGAGAATACAACTTTCTTGTGGGTTAATAGCTACTCCTTGATATGCAAGGCCATGTTCATATCATGAAATACAAGCATGTAACATCCTGTTTGGTAAGTTACAATGAAAACCTGAAATTCGCAACATGGGACATTCCACACTCGCAAGGACAAATCAATTACGTCAGTCTAGCAACGAACCAAACTGACAGATGAAGACCAAGCAGTAATACAATTAGATGACAGAAAACCTTGGGATCCTAGGTAAGATAGTTTCAGTATCATGCGATCCTTTTCTATAAGATAGGAGAGCAAATATTCGTGCGTACACCATACGGTTTAGTGTTTGAGTAGCAACAACAGTATTATACCTTAATGTTTAACTCTGAGATCATATAGTAAACAAAATGAAATCAGAAACATGCAAAGCAAACAAAGCCTATTTATCAATATTCTTTGATGTAAATTTGGATTATTAGAGCTCACAAAAGAGAGACATGATGCTCTTTTACATTGTTTCCCACAAAACCTAAATGCCTTATTCTCGAGTGGTTTTTATTGATTTAAAATGCAAAAATAGCCCCATAAAAGACATTTGAAGCATGAAGATAGTATTAATTTCTGACAACATAAGCAAAAGACAAGAGGGAAACTTTAGGATGTAATTTGCCTTCATATTTTCTTCATTTTTATTATACAAGAAATTTTTTAAACTGAGAGAGGGAGAGGGAGAGGGAGAGGGGGAGGGAGAGAGAGAGGGAGGGAGAGGGAGAGAGAGAGAGAGAGAGCCATTTCTTCATCAATTAGTTTTCCTATTCCCTTTCCTCCAATAAATCAACCATCCAAAATATAACTTTAAACTTGTTGGAGAACAATTGAATGCTTTTAAGGTGGAAAACAATACAAACTCAATGTATGAGCTCTTTAACATTCAATCATTGTGATTCATGTTTAGGATAAGATGGTGTGACTGATAGGAATGCTCCAAGAACTGCACCACAAGAACTTAAGAGTTAAGTTTTCATAGCATATCAGGTAACTGGAACGATATTTGGGGGTGACACAAGAAGGAAAATCCGTAAATTAACATCTCAGAAGGCAATATTAGATAAAGCACAGCGCCTGCTATTCAAACATGTTTGGAGAGGAGTATTAGATCTATTACGCTCCCGACATGCTTATTAAAATAATATATTTATAAACATATATTGTAAAGTGGTTTTGTTTTTGTTAATTCCAGCACGCCAAAGTGTATAGACAACATGTTGACCATTTATCTCCCAGCATGTATCATGTATGTATCTCCCAACATGTTAGTGACGTGTCCAGCTTTACAAACAAAAAAATAATTTGGACATGCTACCTGGCAATTCCAACATGTGTCAGCAATGTGTCGGCGTCGTACACCGACTCTCCGCGTCGAGAGGATGTTGGAGCATCCTAGGTTAAATATAAAGCACCAAATTATATAAAGCATGCGCTGCTTCTAAGTGAAACAGTAACCTACTTCAGGCAATTTTCCTCCATATTGCAGCCTCAGGAAAGTTATTAAATGATTGTGCCACTATTGTTGCATAAATATATAAGAAACTCCAAAGAATTTTAAATGATTTTTACATGTTTTACATCGGTTAAAAAATTTTCTTATGGGCCGGAAAAAGAAGTTGAGTCCATGCAAGCGCTGCCAATAAAAAGCCAAACAATACTTCAACGCAACACATATATCTAAAGACATATATAGCGACAAATACTTGACTTCAATTTCAAAACCACCACAAAATACAATTAGGTGACAGTACAGAGCATACATCTTTACGCATTGNCTTATGGGCCGGAAAAAGAAGTTGAGTCCATGCAAGCGCTGCCAATAAAAAGCCAAACAATACTTCAACGCAACACATATATGTAAAGACATATATAGCGACAAATACTTGACTTCAATTTCAAAACCACCACAAAATACAATTAGGTGACAGTACAGAGCATACATCTTTACGCATTGTGATCTGAATAATAAGGGAAGGAAGGGTACAAAAAAGATTGAGCATAGAGATGATAGAGCTACCGTCTGTCCCCTAAGCTTTTCATTCTCCTCTTCGAGACGTGAAACCTTGTTCTCCAGCTCGTTGGTGTAAGCCTATCAATTAAAAGAGAATTTCCAATGAACTAATAGCCACAGGAAAGAAACAGGACAATTTAAAAACTTCGCATGTTGGGTGTATGAAACTTACCTGCTTCCTTGCACGAGACCTTGCTGCTGATTCCCTGTTCTTGATCATTCTCTTCTGCCTCCTTTCGACATTTTTTTCAACTGCACCATCAGGAACAACCCTCTTTCCTCCAGGTGTTTGTGTGTCCAATAAAGTTCCCATGAAAGTGGATGATGACATGGTTATTTGGGCTTCGGGATAAGCTGTGTCCACCATTGAATTTCCACCAATAGGATTAGGCTGTTGAAGTGAATGGCCCAGGGCAAATACAGGCAGCATGTTCTGTTGCTGTTGCTGTTGCTGTTGCTGCAGTGGACTATTTGAAGGGAACTGATAATGTGTCCACTGCAGTTGCTGTCGCAATGCCATTGGATCAACAGGCCATACAACTGAGCCCAAACTTTTCTCCCCGGGAGACAACTCAGCAACAATTCCTGCCTTAACCAAGAAATCCTCCAGTGTTATCTCCCCAAGAGTAGCCTTCCTATCAAGACTATTCTTCTTCTGCCTCTGCTGAATACCAAGCCACACCTCATCAACAGTCTTCTTGCTCAGATCCCTCAACGGCGTGGGGCTTGACTGTCGATTCAAAGAGGATGACGGTATCTGCTGACCAGGCTGCTGCACAGTGGGACCAAAATCTGCACCCTCCACTGCTTGATTATTAGTCTCAGCACTCCACAAAGTCTTAAGAAGCTCATCAAGGTTCATGCTACTCAGTGGCTTTCCTATATCCCCCAATTGATTCTGCACCTCATCAAGAGTGAGGCTATACAAGGATCCCTGGCTAGCCAATGGATTCAATTTCGGCTCTTGAGTTTGGGTTCGGGTTCCATTACTACCAACCCCCTGAGATCCCATTGCCTGCGTTACCATTCTACAGCCCCCTTTCCTCTCTATTCACACTCTTAAATAAAAATTTCAAGAAATCAATGCTAAAAACTTCTTCAATCGACAGCAAAAAATTGCATGAAACCCACAGTCAACTTCAATCTATTAAAACCAAATAAAAAACCCCCATTAAACAGAAGAACTATTTAATCACTACATGTCAAGAACAAGAAGCAAAAAATATAAAATATGTAAAAAAACCCAGGTCTAATCCCACAAAATGCACGGAGTAAAAAGGGGGGAAAAAGGTAAAAACAAGACTTACCAGACCAATAAGAAAAAGCCCAGAAAGAGATTAGAAATCAAATAATCAGATTTCAGTGTGCATGCAGGGTCCAACGTTCTCAACCTGAAAACCCAGAAGCCGTAAACAAAAACCCGAGCTCTTCAAAACACTCATGAGAACACAAAAATTCATACTTGAGCAGATTAAAATAAAGAAAAGAGGAAACATACCCACACTCTTTTCTCTCTAGAATGTAGACATTTATATAAATTATTAAATCTCTCGACCAACTTCAAAGAATTGAAATAAATAAGTAAATATAAAATCAAACCCTTCATGATTCCTTGCTAAATTCTTTATTATTTGTGCTTTTTCCGGCACCGGGAAGGTAGTAATTTATTCATTTTTTCTATTTATAAAAGAAGATCAACCTCTTTTTTTGGAAAAAGTGTTGCAACAAAGTATAAAGCTGGTGTTGTGGTACGAGGTAGTCCCGATCAAAATCTTAGATTATTACACGTGATCACCTTGTCTGGCTAAGTTTGAAACATGAATAATGCTAATTGTCCATTAAAAAATTATATAATAATTTACATGTAAATAAAATGTCAAAAAAAGAGTGGTTGAAAAAATTACTTAACAATAGATCTTAAAATTAATAAAATTTATTGCAAAATAAGAAATTAATTTATTCATGTCTATTAAATTTTTTTACTTATAACAACTTATACTTTTTAAGTAAAATTAATTGGCAAGGATAAATGAACAATAAAAATTTCAAGTCCCATTTTAGATTTAAGAATGCAGTCAAGTTGCATTTTTTAATTTAATTTAATTTTTTTTTTTTGTAAAATATTGTGTAACAATGTCAAAGATGTATTTATTTGTTAAAGCCAAAATGTGAATATGTCCAAAAGGCCAAAAGATAAACACAAGAAGATGCAAACACACTAAAATAAAATTTTTAGTATCTGACAATTATTAAAATAAATTTTTTTTTTCAAACTCATTTTCAATTAAATAAAATATTTTATACGTAAATCTAAAGTGTTTTCCTATTTTTTATTTACACATTCTTCAAAAAATATTATTTCAACATTCATTTTCTCCAAAAATACTCATTTTAATAGTTGTCAAATAGGGACTAAATATAATCCCAAAAGGTAAGATTAGGGAGGGTTAATAATTCAATAAGCAACCTTCGCACATTTAGTGGGTGTTTGGTGGGGATTAAAATTAAATTTTTAGTAAATTTTGATAGAAGTTTTTGAAATGTATAATTGAAAAGCCGTAAGATTCATGAAAGATATGGTTAATATTGATTGTTTGACTTTAACTTAGACTAAAATCTGATTTTAATCCGAAACAAACATGACCTTAATCTCGTGTAACTACATTTGTGAAAACAATAACTATCTTTTCAACAAACCGAGCTACTGTGCTGAGTCTGTAAAAGATCTGACACAGCAATGTGAGATGGGGTGGATGGGTGTTTTAACATTTTTGGGGGGTTTTTTTTAATTAGGGGGTCCTCGGGACCCACCTCATGTGAGATA
>CAIGRO010309425.1:0-16464 GCA_903798355.1 Fraxinus baroniana | reverse complement strand
TTATATTTTTTTTTTTTTTTTTTTTAAAAAAATCAAAAATTTCCAATTAAATACAAATTCAAAATTTTATAATCCAAAGCAAACAATACTTAAAATAACTACATCAATATACAAATTAAGCAATGAAAACAAACAATGTCCAAAATTAAAAAAAAAATGTTCAATTTTTATTTTATTTTTTTATTTAACTTCGCGGGGCGGGTTTTTTTCGCCCCCGACGGGGCGGGACGGATTTTTTTGCCATCTCTATGATGAAGACATCAAAACTTTGGAATTGGTGCCCGTTTTCACTTATCTTTGTTTTCTGCAAGTCAAAGAATGAAAATCAGTTGACTATTTAGTGTATGATTCATATACATATTGCAATACTCGATGCTCTTGAGATTTAGCCCCTATTTGGCAAAATAGTTGATTTCTAATTGATTTTCTCTCCAATTTTTGGCAAAATTATTTTCAAATTTTAACGTTTGAGGTCATTTAGTCAAAAAGAGTATGGTCAAAGTTGATTCTCTCGACGAAATCATTATTACATTATATTAATTTTGGAAGAAATATTTGGATGGTGACTAGATCACCAGATAAAAACATTAGCAAATGAGAACTCAATTATATCTAGTTTTCAATCGTCACAAATTGATTGACAAAGATAGTCTTATTCATTGAAGCATAGTCGGGGTCAACACTTGGAAGTATGGTTGGGGTACATAATTATTCGGTTAAATAGCACAAAACATCCTTACCTTTGAGGTTGATTTCGAAAATCGTCCATACATTTCATTTCTTGGCATGTATGCCCTTACATTCAACATTTTGTGCTTTGAACGTCCTTTTCACATGTTTTTGACAATTTTACCCCTCATTCAAATAAAACAAAAAGAAAGGAAAGGAAAAACAATCCAAAAATTGCAAAGATAGGCCCAAAATTTTTAAAATGTGCAAATAACCCACTAATCTTCACCTTGTTCGCACAACTCACCCCACCCCACCGTTGCCAGCCAGCCATTTTCAGGCCACCATGGCCACCAATTTTTTGCACCAACACCATCTCATCATCAACCCCTAACATACCTACACTAAAACATCAAACTTGAACCAAAATTCGACCAAAAAAAATCATTCATGCACGATTTTCTTCCAATTTCGACGCAATCCATGGATGCCCAAGTTAATTACACTCCACAGGTCCCTCAAGCTCACCTAGACGCATCCATTCATGTTCCAATTACATCAAATAACAAACAAAATCAAAATCTGCAGTTGTTTTTTGAAACAACGTGTTCACGACCGAAAAACCCAAATTCCAGCGACGGTGGTGGACCCCAATATTAGTAGGGCATTCTGCTTCATCGACGAAGTACCATTAGCTCAAAAAAAGATAATTATGGTTAGCAAGAGATTGTGAATTTTTTCAAGGGTGGTTACCCCTCTCTGTTTACCCAATGATTTCTCCACTTTCAAAAACTAACAGCCCTCTAACTTGGAAACCCAAAAGCAGAAGAAAGAGTATATGCTTCCCTTTCATTCACACTCAAAACCAACAATAATCCTGGTTTGGTAATTGCGAGCGCTCGGATATTTATCACTTCCCAACTACAGGGTTATGAATAAAGCTTTTTTTCACTGTCTGTTCTGTTAATTTCCTGTTGAATACGAAGGGGGGCAATGATGATTTTTTTTTCTGAGCTAATGGATAGGACATGGAGATAATTAGATTTGTATCTTGGCATGGCAACTTTGGAAATTAGTAAATTTCGGCAGGCAACGATGGGGTGGGGGTGAGTTGTGGGAAGAAGGTGAAATTTAGTGGGTTATTTGCACTTTTTAAAAATTTTGGGTCTATCGTTGCAATTTGTTGGATTGCTTTTCTTTTCTTTTTATTTGAATGAGGGATAAAATTATCAAAAACATGTGAAAATGACGTTCGGCGCACAAAATGTTGAAGGTAAGGGCATAAATGCCAAGAAATGAAATGAATGGACGGTTTTCAAAATCAACCCCAAAGGTATGGACGTTTTGTGCTATTTAGCCATAATTATTCCTATCTAAATAAGGTCATATAATTTAGACATTGACATAAATATATAAGCAATTAAGCCATTGAATAGATATTACGAAACAATATTCCCCACAATTTTGATACAAAGGCACTAGTAATGAACACATTACATGGATTAACAATTCGTGGTTTATTTCGGATTAAGTTACATGGCGTATGCCAACTCCGAATATCATATGCACGCTATTAAAAACTCATGATGGACGGCTTCGAAGTGACTCAAATAACATTAATCTCAAAAGAATCTGTTGTAAGTTAGATGGACAAGGATAGTTTGTGAAACTAAAAATGTATACATTCAAATTTAAAACCAAAACAAGAATTGAATATGTATATTTGAAAATTAAATTTGTTTTTATATTAAAAGCTTGACATAAGATTTAAAATTATTATGAACATTTATTTTTTATTTCCATATTATGTTTATTTTATTTTATTTTTGGAAAAAAAAAAAAATCAAAGAGAAGCGAGAGTAAGCTATAAAATTGGAGAACCACGTCCATCACATTCAGACCGATCCACAATACAAGCCGGTCAACCTTTATGTACATGGTAATTAACGGCTTAAAGACAAATTCAATATTGCGTATAGTATGTGTTGCAGCAGATTCTCAATAATTTTATTTTACGTTATTATTTTACGCCAATATTTTTCTATTGTATGCATATTTCAAAAATAAGATGCTTAGGAATCATTTCATCACAATCCGATTTCTTCCCCCTTCCCACCCCCTCCTTAGGGGCTCAAGGTGTGTTTGAGCCATATTATTTTGGAAGAATGTATTTTAGGATAGTAGATTGATGAAGAATGTGTAGTTGAAAAAGAAGGAAAAATTATTAATGTAATGAAAAATGTTATTTTATTGAAAAATGTGTGGTTAAAAATGAATAGAATAATGAAAATGAAAATTTTAATGTGTACCAAATAGGGGCTCAATAAAATAGGAATTCTGAATTTATGATCGTTTTAGAGAACCATGATTAAGGTAATAGCATCAACGGTGGAAAGTTTTTATCTTCTATATTGGAGTGAATTGTCCAAATAGTCACTGAACTTTGCGCTATTCTTCTAAGAGGTCACTGAACTTTTAAAATCACTCAAATCATCACTGGACTTTGCAAAAGGTTTCTACGAGGTCATAACTTTAAAAATCACCTCATTCATCACTGAATTTTGCAAAAGGTTTTCCAATGGTCACTAATTTAGTGATATCCTAGAAAATCTTTTGCAAATTTTAGTGATGCCGTAGAAACATTTTGCAAAGTTTAGTAATGAATGAGGTGATTGTTAAAGTTCAGCGACTTCATGAAAACTTTTTACAAAGTTCAGTGATCACTTAGGTAATTTTTAAAGTTCAGTGCCTATTTGGACAATTCACTCTCTATATTGGGGGGCAGGAAATCAAGACTCTTGACTTGAGATGGTACATTGGTACTACTAACTACATTAGCCTGATGTTTGCATTTGTTAAATAAATTTAATTAGTTGCATAGAAGCATTTGGACTTGAAAATTTAGAGTACGTCCCGAAAATTTATGTTATGTTTCTTCATTTTGTACCGAGAAATTGTTTGGTTAAATGATCAACGTGTACATTTCAAATATGTGCATTTGGTTAATCATGGAACATTAAAAAATGTGAACTTATATAATAAATGAGAAAAATGACTAAAGACCGAGAAATTGTTTGGTTAAATGATCAACGTGTACATTTCAAATATGTGCATTTGGTTAATCATGGAACATTAAAAAAATGTGAACTTATATAATAAATGAGAAAAATGACTAAAGATCTCGTGCTTCAAGTGAACTTGACATAAGACTACCATAAAAGTCATTATAATACTGAGGACATGGTATTGTGATTTTAAATGGAAGACATTATGTTGTTAGAATTTACGGATTATTTGATGATTAATACGTTTGAATTGAAAAAAAAAACATTATAAATGTGATGCATTATGAAGAGTCGTGACCATTGAATATGGTGAGATATGGACTACTAGATCATGTCTCAATCTGAAAATTGTGTGATCTAATGGTTGGAATCTTGACATATGGTTGACTTTATCTTTAATATTTTAATCATAGCAAACAAGTTGACTTTGATTCTAACAATTTAATTTAAGTATTCAAAACATCCAAATGTCATATTGATCAATCGAGAACAAAAAGATCGATATCAAAACTTTCACATTACAAATTGGACTCACAATGAAGAAAGTCAACCATTCAAATCAAATCATTCGAGACAAGAATTACAAAAGTCAAATGTCAAAAGAACCTCAATAGACTAGACGCTTCTCTTTTTATTTGTAAATGTATAGCAACTTCAATTCTTAACAATAAACGATAAGAGCTCAAAAATCATTTTTACGCGCTAAAAGTTATTTTGATCATCATTTGCAAAAGTTATCACTTATCAAAAGCAAATTTAATTTTCAAAATTATAATTGAGCTTAAATCATATTTTGGAAAAATCATTCAATCGCTTGCATCATTCAAAAACATTCATATCGGATCAAACAAAGTCAAAACGGACTAAACTGTAGACGTTCAGATTAAATAGTGAACGTTCGGATCATCTGAATGTCCAGTTCATGTAATAGTCAATTTTTAAACTGTTATGATGTTTGGTACACAACGGCTAGTTTCGTACGTCCAGACACAAAAGCAAACGTCGGTTGCTTGTTCGGTTCCACATATATTTGCTCATTGAACTCTATGAATAAATTTATTTTTTGCATTCATTGCATGACTTTTTAAAAGCATTAAAGTGAGATACTCTTGAGCAAAATTATATCGATTTTACAGTGTATTTATTATCAAAACATTTATTGTGAATGCATTTGATTTTTTGAATCAAATTCTTTATTCATCTTCATCATCACCGTTTTCTCATCTTACACTTGAGTGTTCATAATACTTAATTTGTTTATTAAGAGAGAAATTTCAAATTATAAAATCACTTCTTTTCAAATTTGTGGGTCATATTGAGGTCCTTAAAAAGCTCAATAGTTTGGATCATATTAAGATTCTATAAAGCTCATTATTGTAATGCTCATTTTGTGTAAGTCACCAAAAGCTTTGTAAGGTTTTGGATTGCGCTATAATTCAATCAAAATTAGTGAAAAAACCTACTCATGACGGGGAGCTTGAAAACAAATGACGTAAATCATTGATTTGGATCAAACATCCAAATTATATCGTTTGCAAAATCTATTTCCTTTTATTTATCGCTTTTGTATTTGTGCATAGTTACTTAATTGTTTATTCATTCATAACTTTTTAAATTTGGAAAATTTTCTTTAAAAAAGTTTTGAAAATCAATTCACTCCCTTTCAATGAGTTGTTTTTGAGATATCGTGAAATAGACCCTTTTATTTCGACTTTCTACACTCCAAAATAATTTTAGAATATTTAGTTTCTAATTAATTCTCTCTCCAGATTATTTGAAAATTAATTTCAAATTTTAATGTTTGACATCAACTGGTCTAAAATAATATAATCAAGTTTGGTTCTCTTGACAAAATTAATATTATGTTGTATTTTATTTTTAAAAAAATATTGTATTTTGAGAGACAGATAACCTTTGGTTTTAGTCAGTAAACTTTATTATGTCATACTAAAATCTAAATGGTCATTTAAATTGATATGGTGAGTACCAACTAACATCGAGGGTGACTTGGCTTGCATGATACTTATGTGGCCTAATTGTGGACATAAATCGGCCAATTTGTAGATTATTATTAAATCAGAGTTGTTTTTACTTGAACCATATCTATTTTCAATTCCAACGTATCATTATAATGATGAATCATCGGCGATGTAACAACTTAGGTGGGATAATGTGATATGATAGTTCAATTTTTCTCTCTCATGAAAATTAAATTGTCATATCATATTATTTCATATAAATTGTCACATCATCGATGATTCATCATTAAAATGATAAATTTCATTGAATAATTCTACTTGACCAGAAAGATTTCACCAGAAATCTCACATATAGGTGGGTCCCACTAGTGAATAAATTATTGCAAAAAATGCGGGTCCATCTGTATTTTGTGTTGTCTGTTGGTTTTCTGTGTGTACACAACATGTTTTACCACTAAATGAATATTCTCGACAAATACACGACAACTTGTCCTACCTTTAGAGGTACATCTAGTAAGATTTCCTAGAACAAGGAGATCATTAATAGTCGACTTAATAATGACCACTGGATTTATTTTTTTACTCATTACCTTGGGGATTAATTTTAAACAACGTACATAACTGGCCAACAACTGTAGGTGGAGCTTAAATTGTTGAATGGATTAAAGCTATACGTAGCTAGACGAAGCCATAGATTGCTTGGATTCGTGGGAAATTCGGTTCAATTTCAATCAATTCTCGAGACAGCAATCCACCGGATGACACAATTTACCATCAACGGTTTTATTGGCTGAATGTTATACTAATGCTTCAGCCATCTTCCATATCTTAAACATCCTATGTTTTATAGCAAAGTATCTCAAGGCTTTAGTAGGTACACCTTCTTTAATCCTTGTGTCTATTTATGAACCTTCCATCCCAAAGAACTACATTTATGGATTGTAAACAAACAACAATCGTTAACATATGAATGATTCTACTCATATCTTAAATCGAATATCTTAAGATATTTTTTTTACAGATGGTGTGGATGTGAGAATTACGTTATCTACAGGTAACATGTCATATCAAATCTTTAGAAATTCAATAGAGCTATTGTCTGACCAACCATTAAAAGTTTTTACTCTATATCCTTCACCAATTGACTTGTAGATTCATCAATACTTATTTTTTCTCCATGGTAAAACCAATTTTTTATTATTATTATTTTTTTTTTTTATGTAGGATCCATTCCACTTATCACCAAATGTTCACGAATGATGGTTATATATTGGTGGCTTACCTTTCGAAAACGCTTACATGAGCGTAAAATCTTGTTTGGATTCCCTAAATTGTCATGACCAATGTTAGCAAAGTTTTCTGATGCTTTCGTATATTGTTTTGAAGCCCTAACAAATGCATACAACAATATTCTAAGATATTCAAATAATATAAATTTTAAAAATACACAAGAACTATGATGCACATACACTCCTATTAGTGTTGTATGTCCATGTCCAAGTATCTAATCAGACACTCCATGATACTATATGTATTTCCCTTCTCGAAGTGTAATATCTAGTGTTACTTACAGCTATTTTAATATATCAAGTAGAACTCGGTTAATTTAAAAGATTTCATGAACAAAACTCAAACATTAAGAAAATGATTGATTTTATTAAAAGATAAAAGTATAAAGATAAAGATAAATATATAAATCTAAAATTTTAAAAGGATTTAAATTAACGTGTTCGTGTCCTATATTTTATAAAAATCACGTATTGACATGTTTGTGTCGGACATGCGTGTTCATATACATGTAACATATTACAAGAAAGTAAATAATTCAGTGTTATGAGACACCCTTTTTTTAATCCATAATATGTCAACGTAGAAATATTATCTTAGTAATTTGAAGAATGAGATGCAATGACGTAAGCCTAATGCCCAACTATTTTCTTACATATTGTCCACTTTGGGGGGAATCTTCCCTCTTACCCTCACGCACTACAACAAAAATAGATTTTTTACGGCATATGTTTACGGCGTGCAATTGACGCTTAACGTGCAAAATGCGTGTCGTGAATGATTAATTGCATAAAGTACTTACGGCGTACATTTTTTGCACACCATAAAATTTGACAATTTATAAAGTGCATTTAAGGCATGCCGTGTTTTCTTAAAACTAGATTATTTACGGCGTGCATAAGCATGCCTTAAATTGTACTTTTGCACGCCGTAAAATAAATTTACGGCGTGCACTTGAACGCTGTAAAATAAATTTACGGCATTCTATAGACGACGTACTCTGCACGCCGTAAAAGGTAAACCACTTTTTACGGCATAGCTTTATATGGCGTGTGGTTGCACACCGTAAAGAGGTTTTGACGGCATGCATTGCATGCCGTAAAAAAAAAACATTTTGCTGTAGTGACGGCTTTCTGTCATTTCCCCATGGATTTGGTAATGTGTATAGAATCAATTTTTTTTCTTTAATTTGGCTCTGAAACCAAACTGTAACGTCTCCAAATCTTAATATTAGGATTTGTTATAAAAATGAATTTCTTAAGTTTTCGAGTTTTGGATTAAATTAGATTTTACCTTTTTTCCTTTTTATTTTGTAGATTAAGCTACATTCTACTATAAGTTCCAACAAGTAATGAAAACAAATGATTAAGTTAGTTAGCTTCAGTTTGTTGAATAAGTGAAACTAAAATGGAGGTTAGCGTACGTTAATGGAGCTCAAACCTTCAACGCGCTACCCACCGATCAAGCTTAGTTGGACCAATTATCGGGTTCGTAATTATATGTAACTTTTACAATACTTCCTAAACTCATTCAAGTACAACGTAGTAAAATCTCAATATTTTCTAAAATCATTTATGCACTAAATGGACTTTCAAACATATGCAAAAAATCTTTTCTCGGGTACATTGAACATATCACCCGAAAAATGGCATAACTTATGCTACCAACTTTCAGTTGACTTGATTCTAAAGCCAGCGGTCAGAGGACTAACATGGCTTTCAAAGCCAATTGGTATTGTCCAAAAAAATTCTTTGTTCGTATTAGGTTTTTAGTGTGTTGACAATTCTTTAGATAAAATGATTGTTATAAAATAGTTGTAAAAGTCAAGGAATTATTTGGTTGGCAATATAGTCCTTCAAGGAGTCCAAGATACCAAGAAGATCACATATGATCAAAGGAATGCAATTAAGTGTCTAAAGAGTGTCAAAGAGCCGCACAAGTTATGCTCCAGATTCTCAGCCACAAATTTCAACGCATTTTTCACATAGAAAATATTGGAATATGGATAAGGTTATTTCTAGAGGAATTGTATCCCCTTAAGTTAGCTTTTCAACACATTTTGAATCATCTCAATCAAATATCGAAAGAGAAAGTTATAATAAATATACTGAAGACTACTTGGCTATTGGTCATCGTCACTCAGCTATCGCTCGAGCAACAGTGTTTCCCGAGAAAACTAATATGCATTTTTGAAAAGTTTTAATGGGCCTAAACTACCCAGGGGCAGAGCCCAGTAAGACCCAGGGTGGGCACAGGCCCACCTAAACTTCAGGGATAAAAAAAAATTTGGGCTCAATTTTTTTATTTTTTTTTATTTTTATAGGCTATCCAATTGTCCTAGCCCAAGAGAAATAGCCCAAAACCTTGAGCCCATTTCCAAAAATTTAAACCTCCTTTACAATTATCACAAATCACTCTATCTGCTCGACTCCGCCTCTAGCCCTTTGTCCTCAACTCTGGCATTTTCGTAGCCGCCGACAACTTCAAACTTCCACCCCATTCAGACTTCGCATGTGCAGCCTTGAGTTGAGCCCTTCGCACCCTCGCGCAGTAGCCAGAAGGTAGAAGATTTTGGGGCTTTTCTTTTCTTTTTTTCTCCCGTGAGTTTTTTTGTGTTGGTCGAGTTTATGAGATTTAGCTATTTGATTTCTCCAACCTCCGGAGTCCGGCCTCTGTAGTGACTGGCTAACTGCTTTGAGTTGTCTTCTCTCCGCCCAGATCATCAGGTATTTTCTTAATTTCTGTAGAAATTGGATTATTGGTGAATCCGTGAATAATGGTGATAGACTGATAGTAGCTTAAGATAATATTGTGGTCTGGCTTGTGAGTCTGTGACTGTGAATTAAATATTTTCCATAGATGGAGTCATGGAACTACAGAACTGCTTGCTGTTCCTTTTTCTATGTTCATTTGAAATGTTTTTTTTTAAATACTACATTTTGGGTATTGTTGTGTGCTGTGTGCAGTAGAAATTCGCTGGAGTCTGTTATGGAATTGAAATTGGGTATTGTTGAAATTTGGGTATTGCTGAAATTGAATGTTGACTGCTGAGTAGGGCTGAAATTTGGGTATTGTTGAGTTGAAATTGGTGAAGTTTGCGTATTGTTGAATCGAAATTGCTGAAATTTGGGTATTGTTGAATTGGAATTGGTGAAGTTTGGGTATTGTTGAATCGAAATTGCTGAAATTTGGGTATTGTAAAATTGGAATTGTTGAAATCTTATGAAGAGATACTTTCAAAGAAAAAATGAATTGGACAAAAACTCGACGTTCAATATCGATAAGTTGTGCCCCCTGAAAAGAAATCCTAGCTCCGCCCCTGCCTAAATGCATAAAATGAGTTTTAAATCAATACGTATGAGGAGGTTGACTTTGAGGGTGAGGAGCTCTGTCAACATTGAACGTAATTAATGCAGCGTTTGATTGACTATTATTTTAATATGATATTTCAAAATAGGGTAAATAGCACAAAACGTCATCCTTTTAATGTTATTATGCAAAACGTCTATACCTTTCATTTTTTGACATTTTCATCCCTACATTCCACATTTCATTGCACAAAAGGTCTTTTTCAACAATTTTTCAAATAAAATGACGATTCTACTCTCATATTCAAATGAAACAAAAAGAAAATAAAATTAAAAATTAAAAAAAAAACTAATTGCAACCATGCTCTCAATATTTTAAAAAAAGTACAAACCAATCCTAAATAAATTAGAAAAAAAATTCTGGTGGATTGGGATTATGAATTGGCTGCACGTTTAAGGTCGTTTGATGTTGAATTTTCAGTTCTCCCATGTTGATTAGTTAGTTGGGGCAGATTTGACGGTTCAATTGAAAGGTGGTCGAGAGGCTCTCCATCGTAAGAACTGTATAATCATGATTTAGTTGATTCGAGGTAAATTGATAAGGATCCATGTGTGCATTTTGTTCGCCATGATGGTTAGAAGCTAATGGTGGTAGATCAAGATCGTATATGTCAGCGTCGACGCCGGAAATTGGAACAGAAGGTGCGTGGCTTGCGACCTTTGAACTGGTATGGACAGATTCTGATTTAAGATGTTTCGTAATGCTATGGGAACATGTAACTGCTCGCCATGTTGAGTATTAACATCCTGTGATGGAGAGTGGTCATGGGTTGGCCGGAATTGGAGGTAAAGTCGTGGTGTAGGGGTGAGTTTTTGGACCTGAAATTCTTCTGATTTTCGATCACTTAGGGCTGTTTTTTGGTATAAGATTGTATAGTGGGATGAGGAGATGTTGATGTTAAGATCTGGTGGTTTATCCAGCGGTATAGTGGAAAGTTTTAGGGTTGAAGCTGCCGGCTCCATAGGGTGGAAATCTTCTCCTTTTTTTCTACCAAGTTTAGGATTCGTTTGTACTTTTTTAAAAATATTGGAAGTATAGTTGCAATTAGTTTTTTATTTTCTTTTTTTCTTGTTTGATTTGAATATGAGGGTAAAATTGTCATTTTATTTAGAAAATTGTTGAAAATAACATTTTGCGCAATAAAAGGTGGAAGGTAAGAATGAAAATACCAAAAAAAAAATGAAAGATAGGAACGTTTTGCACAGTAACATTAAAATGTGGGGACGTTTTGTGTTATTTACCCTTTCAAAATACCCTTATACACGAGGGTATTTGTCTTACTTTCCCATCATTAATCATACAACTTTGGGTCAATAGTAGTGATGGCAACGGGACGGGTTCGGGGCAAGCGGCGGGGCGGATTTTTGCCCTGTTTAATGCCCCATTTAGATTATTTTTTTTTAAAACCAAAAATTNGTCTTACTTTCCCATCATTAATCATACAACTTTGGGTCAATAGTAGTGATGGCAACGGGACGGGTTCGGGGCAAGCGGCGGGGCGGATTTTTGCCCTGTTTAATGCCCCATTTAGATTATTTTTTTTTAAAACCAAAAATTTCCAATTAAATATAAATTCAAAATTTTATAATCCAAAGCAAACAATACTTAAAATAACTAAATCAATATCCAAACCAAACAATGAAACAAATAATGTCCAAAATTAAACAAATTATGTTCAATTTTATTTTTTTTAGGCGGGGCGGGGCACCCCCGCCCCTCCCCGCCAACCCGTTGGGGCGGGACGGGTTTTTTTGTCATCTCTAGTCAATAGTGCGACGGATTTTTTTGCCATCTCTAGTCAATAGTATGTTTTATTATTGTAAAAGTTATACCCAACTCCCAATTTTTTTTGCGATTCAATCTTACTTTCCGTAGTTTTTTATTCTCTTAAAAACAAATATTTATTTATAAATAATATTATACATTATAAAGAGCATTTTTAAATTTAGAATCAAATTTTTTATGCACTCTAATAATACTCTCTATTTTTTACTTTTTATTTTGATTTTTTCAAGAAACATTTATTGATTTCTCCTTGTATTTTATTTAATACAATTTTTTTTATATGTCAATGGTCAATCAATTTAAATATGATTTGAATAATTTAAAAAATAGAATATCGAAAGTTGTAACCTATTAAATGTAATCATTGTTTATTAAGAAGTGGAGAATGAGTTTGACTCTCAAAATTTGGAAAGTCAACCCCATTATCCAAATGAATAACATTTTATATTTAGAAATTTTTTTAAAGAACCATCACCACCACCATCACTATTGAAACCCTTACATTTGTGCCTCCACTATAACCATCACCACTTTCTCCACCATCCCCATCCCTAAACAATCATTACCACCGGGCATCAATCACCATCGATCACCACCAAGTAGTGCCACCATGAAATATCTAATTTGTACCATCTCCACTTGTCGACCCACCACTTGCTCCTGCCGCATTACCATCCCAACCACTTCTCCATCTACAAGCGTACTCTTTCAAACACCTTGCCACTAGCACCCTCACCACCATCCATGGGCGAACGCAAGGGTGGCAACTTTGCTCCCTTTTATTCACTATTAAATTTTCTATGTTTTTGTTTCAATTTTTGAAGTATTATGGGATGCGAAACGAAATCGAAATATTACATTCTTAATACCATTTCAAAGTACTTAAGGTCTAGTTTTCTACATCGTTAATGGCGTACAAAATAATCAATCGTAGCAAATATTAGGATTTGTAAAAGTATGTCGTTCAAAATTAGTATTTCAAAATTTTCAATAACATGCTAACTTTAAAAATTCTTCGACGATCGTACATTAATCAAGTCTACAAATTGTTTATGGCATCTTAGAACTTATTTCGAGAATTACATTATAGATATATCAAAAATAGTTAAAAATGCGTTAAACGTGAGTCTTAAAGAAATGCGTCTAACTCGCATTTTTTAAAAAAAAAAATTCAATTATTTCATTAACATTTATTATTTTTGCGATACAAATTTCTAAATATAATTTTCATCATTTTATTAGGAAATTTTATATGAAATATAATATCAAAAATTTCGAAATTTTACATCCGAAAAAATTATAAACCATGTAAATTTTAGAATACAAAATTACATGAGGTATGATTTTTTTGGACGTAAATTTTCGATTGTAAAATTTCTCCAACTTCTTTGCAAATTCGATTGTATCCCCTAGCTTTAAACTTCTGTGTCCGCCCCTCCACCATCCCAACATCATCTCCAGCTCCATCTACATTGGGTCATTGTCCAACACCATTTCCTCTAGTGATGGCAATTGGGCCGAGTCGAGCCAGCTCGGCCTGTATACTAACAAGCTCGGTTCGTGCTCGTTTGTAATTAGCTAAGCTTCTGCTCCCGAGCTTAATTTCTTAAATTTTTTTTTTAATAATATTATAGTTATACTATACATTTTCTAAACCTTTAAAAAAGATATACATTTTCTAAAAAAAATTTTAGATATACATTTTCCAAACCTTTTTTTTAGATAAACTTTTTTTTTTTTTAAAAGATAAAGATAAACCCTCATCCTTTATCCGAGTTTGGGACCAACTACTTCAATTTTGAGTAGGCGGAGTTAAAACTTGTACATGAACAACTTGTTACGTATACAGTTTTTTTTAAAGAAAATATAAAGGTATTATAATTTTTTTTATGAATATGATTAAATTAAATATCACTTACTTGACGAGATGCAATTTCGACATATTTGTCTTGCAGTCGAGAATGACCGTCTTGCCAGTACTTTACACACATTAATACTTTCAAAATATCTTCTTTCAGTCGACTCCTGATCTCGGAGAGAACCCTCTTACATGTGCTAAAAGCAGACTCTGAAATTATAGTGATAACCGAAGGTGTTAGTAGGCATTTTGCCATCGCAGAAATCACTTGCCATCGACGTTCGTACCGTCGTCGATATTCAATTACTTCTTCTGAACTTTACTTAATTGTTTTGTTATTAGGCATATTATGATTAAAGTAATCAATTAATTCAGCAGGCAACTCATTTAAACTTGCGTCTGATGTTTGATTACATGCGGTAGACAAACTACTACTAGAGAAATCACATGCATTTGAGTCATATCTATATAAGTTAATGCATTCGAATAAAGTTAAAACTTCATCATCGTCTTCTGGTATATCAATAGGAGGGGTAAGTACAGAGTCAGAGGATACCCAATTAATATTGGTGCCCATTCGTTCTGCATATAGTTCATACATTTCACATAAAATTTGTTCTAAATTTCTATAAATGATGGGTACATTAAAAATTAAAGCTCTTGAAATCTGATGATCAATTAAAAATTTAGATACTGATAAATTATATCGGGGGGAGGGGGTCCATGATGCAGGCTAACGGAAATAATATAGGCAAGTCTTCCCAATATTTTCTAAATTTCGATTCCATTGAATATATAATTGAACTAAAATCGAGACCATTTTTATATGTATGAAAAGACCTAGTAATTATATAAAGACGTTTAAGGACCATACAACTAGCAGGATAATAAACTTCAGACATTATATTTGTAGAATCACAAAACTTGTCAAAAAAAAAAAATTTAATCTTAAAAGCTAACATCCAATCGGACTCATTCAAAATAGTATCATCGTCGTTTCTAATATGCATATTGTTATAAAATTCAGTTTTTAAATGTTCAAAGCCTTCACATGATTTTAATAATAAGTAAGTGGAGTTCCATCTTTACCCTACGTCACTAATAAATGTTTTCGTATGCCTCACCCCAGATTCGACACAAAGCTTCTCAAATACTTGTTTTCTACTATGTGAGATCGTCATATACACTAGTGCATCCCTAATTCTTTGAATTTCATTCATAATATGTTTTAAATCATATTGCACTATTAAATTAAAAATATGGCGCACACATCGAATATGAAACAAATACAACCAAAATCAGACTGCAATACTCTGCACAATTTATCGATAATTACCTTATTAACAATTGTGTTGTCGAATGTAAATGAAAAAAATTTACTCTCGCAACGATATTCTTTAACAATATTCATAATAATATTAAATATGTTGTTAGTGTTGTGAAGGAACTCAATAATTTTAAAAGTAATAATTTTTTTTATGCATACACCAAAGTAGGTCTATGTACTATGCAATTGTATCTATATAACCTCTTTTATTAATGTCTTCCCATATATTCGAACTTAAAGATATAACACCCACATATTTTTATAAATCGGCAATCAATAGTTTCCTTGAATGAAGTAAATATTCTATTGTATCATAACGAAGAGTATTTTAAAAATTTCTTTGTTAAAGCTTCCACTTCCCCTATTTCAAATGTTACATGTAATTTTTGCATTAAAAATGGACATGTATCTTTTAATTGTTCAATCAAAAAGAGGTTACACTTTGAGAGCAAATACAAGTGGGTTCGAGAATCCACTAGAGCTAAATATCAAGGACACAAGCTTGTATGGGTACCAAAGAACAAAAGTTGAATTATTTCTTGTAGGTACCAAAGAAATAGCAAATGAACATTGGATAGTACATGCTAAATTAGTTTGAAATGAAAGAGTTGAAATCAATGAACATTCCAATGAGCTCATCAATCAAAATGGATAAAGATAATCAAGGTACTTCTATAAGCATAACAAAATATCGAGATACGATCTCTTATCTACTTAATTACAAGTAAACTCGATATTATGTTTGGTATGTGGTTGTGTGCTAAATTTTGATTCAGTACTCAAGAAAACACTTTAGTGCCAACATTACGTCTATGGTATTTTAAAAGCACCCAAATGTAGAATATTGTATTAGGATTTGTGAATAACAAAAATTAATTGGCCGATATTCTCATTAAACCTCCAACACTAAATAGTTTTTCATATATTCAAAGAGGTTTGAAAATTATCGATGTATTTGAAGTATGTGACTAAATTGTATTCATACTAAATGCTCTCGTATGATTCTACATGCATAATTGGTTGAAATTTATATAAATTTCATTCAAAAGATTTTACTTTTGTCATTTGTATAACTTATACTTTGATTAATATTTTACTATAAAGTAATAATATTTTTTTTAAATT
>CAIGRO010309410.1:0-12877 GCA_903798355.1 Fraxinus baroniana | reverse complement strand
GAATAAAAAATATTATCTCCAAGTAGGCCCTACCCTCATGTGAGGGGATGGATACCTTGATGTACACAAAATTATGTACAAGTAGCAATGCTCTTTGTCTAATTCTATAATAATTGGTCAACTTTGGAGTCATGATAAGAAACAAATGCTACACGAATACCGGGGTTTGAATTTAGAGCACTGTATTTGTCTTGATTATTAACCACAAAAATTAGGTCAAGTGGGCCATTTTCAATAATTAAGTCCCGGCCCCAATTTTGAAAGAAAAATGTATTTTCAAATAGTGATTTTTGAAGAATATGTGATTGAAGATTAAGAAAAAAATTCAATTTACGTGTAATATTATTTTATTAAAAAATATGTTGTTGAAAATAAGTTTTGAAAAGAGTAATACAATTTAGCCTCATTGAGGTTGCAACCACGATCTATGTGGCATTGATGTGGTATTAAATGGTAAGTAGAATTAAATTGCCTATTTAATTTTACCTTTCACTTAGCTTATCATCTAACCTCCCTACATTGGAGTTTCAACCCTAGTGTGACTACATAGTATTTTTTTTTTGAAAAAATGATTTTTCAGAAAAATGGGGCTCAAAGAATCCCTAAAGTACGTAAATTGTAGCTCTTGTTTCACAATGAACAAACACAATGCAAATGCAGGTAATTAGATTTTGAATACCTTGATTATATGAACATTAGATAAAAATTGTGACAAATGGACTGAAAGGGTTTGCAGTCATTGTAACAACCTGCACGTAGTGTATAAGTCGTTATATCATACGTATTGTTCATTTTGAAAGAGTCTAAACTCATTTTATCCCTCAAGAATTTTTTTTGCTCATCCAATATTCAAATTCAAGATCTATGTCTTATGAGAGACTTAAGTCAAATTTTTCTATCGCGCTTTTTGTAACGAATGAGGCCTCGTACCCAAACTATCATACCATATATACTCTATTTTGAGAGGATTTAGGCCTACTTACATCTCACAACTTTCTATACGTTTATCAGAATTCGAATACAAGACTTTTGTCTAATATCAAAATTCAACTTAAGTTTTTCATAAGGTAGATTCATTGTGTTCAAATCCTAGAAGACGCGATAGAAAGACGCAATGGGTAAATAAACTTAGGTCCTCCCAAAACGAATAGTGTGTATGATATAAAGATTTGAATATAGAGGCTTAGTCGTTACAAAAAATGCAAATTTTTTGGTACAAAATCTCTATCTTATGAGATACTATAATTGAATCTCGGTACCTAATTGCTCGATCACATATTAATAGCTCATGAATTACATTTGCTGTTTGATAAGGAGAACGACGTGAATTAATTCAAGTTATAACATGATCAACTATCAATGTTGACTAGTAAGTTCATAATCAACGACCTAAGGCACAGCTCAATGTCATTTAGAGTTGGTCAAGTGCTCTGGCACCTCGAGCTTGATCGTAGTTCAGTGCATAGAAATCACGTGTCATACAACGGTCATGGTGTCAAGAGACACCACATCCTATAATCTCTCAGAGTTCGTATGAATGGATAATGATATTTGTCTCTCGTATAGTCGTATGTAACACACACACACACATATGTATGTATGTATGTATGTATGTACGTACGTACGTACGTAGAAGGATGATGCTCCTATATATCCCTCTTGGACACTCTTTACATTCTTCGATTTTTACATTCCATACAATATTTTATCTTCATACTTTTTGCCTTCACTACCGAAGTGAAACTGTGGATACATGACATTTCAAGTACTTGAATGCTCTACCACGCTCGTCTATGGAGAAGGAAAAAATCATCTATTATTCGTTAGAATTGTGAGAATTGGAATAAGTCTCAAAATGGTGCAATGAATCGATGCGACTCTTGAAGTGGAATGTGTATATAATGAAGAGTCATGGACTTCCAATTATGACGCAATATGATAATTAAATCATGTCTCAATCTGAAATGGTGTGAGCTAATAGTCTAGATTGATATTGCCAAAAAGATAAAACAATTGAGAATAGACACATTGATATATACATTTCGGTTGGCTGCCAAGTGGACAAATTTTAGAATCGATACTTAAGTCCATGAATGTCACGATATAATCTTTTTACCATCTAAGGGTGGTAAATCCCTTTTTGATCAATTGTCATGTTATTCACATCATACTCGTTTGATGTTATATTAGCAAACCTAGAAGAGCAAAATCCAACACGATCAAAGTATGACAATCTACACATGAGATTTCATAATGATATCAAGTTTAAGGAGCAATTTCACAACCGTCACGCATAGTTAGTAAAGTAACGCTAAGATAATCATCAGTGTGGATAGGCCTCCAGTGAAATTGTTCAACCTACAAGCATCTACATATTTACTTGAGTGTCTGTAAACTCTAGCAAGTGATATCGATTACTCTCTTTTTCTTAAAAAAGTACGATATGTGCTATTTGGAGCATGATATCCGTGTTCCGTGGTTAGAGACACTTCTCATTAGTCATGAGACCATCCTTTGTGAATATTACATCACAAGAATTTTGTAACGATTCGGCATCTGTGTTCAATTCATTAACTTACGTAATGTTCATTCTAGGAGAGTCTGAGTCCATCTTATTCCTCACAGATTTCTAGCGCGTCCCCCAAAATTGGAACCCAAGACCACATATTTATATCGCCTCCCTTAAAATTCGAATCCAAAACCTCTACATGTGAGTGATTTAAGTTGAATCATGGTACCAATTATACAATATATCTAATTGGTACTATGATTTAACTTAATCTCTCATATTTAAAGGTCTTGATTTTGAATCTTGGGAACACGATGAAAAATCGTGAAGGATAAGAGAGAAAATTCCTTTAAGAGAATGGCTGAGCCTGAGACTCGGGTCGTTACAAGTTTATTTTGAACTCCACTAATTAATATTTCATAATAAATAAAATAGTAGAGATGTCCTAATTGTAAATAACATTTATAATAATAGTCATTACAGGGTTTAGTTGGATTTTGTTAGTGTAAGCTTTTGCAATAATAATTAACTTTTTGCAAGTCATAACTTAATCATAAAACAAGTAGAAGCGCCTTTTCTTCTTCTTTAAATAAAACAACTTTTAGAGAAATCTTTTTCCTTTAAATTGACGAAAAGTCGTGCTTTTCCAAAGTAGATAATATCTCACAATGAGCCATCCTTCACTTTATATTCTCCCTTGTCTATAAAGGCAGTCATTTCTTGCCTTTTAGCATCATCCCACGTTTCTATCCACCGCCCAATCGTTTGGTTTACACACCGGCCTGTGCCCACATGTGGGTCCCACTTTTTAACAATTAATACAATAAATAAATGACATTCGATGTCATTATAAAGATTAGAAAAGTATAAAATAAGTTAAAAGTAAAACTATTCTATCGTGATTGATAATAACATAATTTCTTTGAATAGATCAATAAACTGACCATCAACAAAATATAGTGATAGCAATATATACCGGGCTATGCCCGTGTGGGTCCCACTTTTTAACAATTAACCCAATTGAAGTACGATTTTTAAGTGGTTGGATCATGTCTTGTTTGGACTTTAGAAACTCTCGTGTGTAAACGCGATTCGATCTCATTATAAAGATTAGAAAAGTATAAGCTAAAGTTAAACTATTCTATCGTGATCGTAAATAATCTAATTTCTTTGAATAGGTTAATAAACCGACCATCAACAAAATATATTGATAGCAATATATACCGCGCTATGCCTGTGTGGGTCCCACTTTTTAACAATTAACACAATTGAAGTACGATTTAAGTGGTTGGATCTTGTCTTGTTTTGACTTTAGAAACTCTCGTATATAAACGCGATTCGATCTAATTATAAAGATTAGAAAAGTATAACCCAAAGTTAAACTATTCTATCGTGATTGTAAATAATCTAATTTCTTTGAATAGGTTAATAAACCGACCATCAACAAAATATAGTGATAGCAATATATACCGCGCTATGCCTGTGTGGGTCCCACTTTTTAACAATTAACACAATTGAAGTACGATTTAAGTGGTTGGATCGTGTCTTGTTTTGACTTTAGAAACTCTCGTATATAAACGCGATTCGATCTCATTATAAAGATTAGAAAAGTATAACCCAAAGTCAAACTATTCTATCGTGATTGTAAATAATCTAATTTCTTTGAACATGTTAATAAACCAACCATCAACAAAATATAGTGATAGCAATATATACGGTGCTATGCCCATGTGCAGGGTCCCACTTTTTAACAATTAACATAATTGAAATACGATTAAAGTGGTTGGATTGTGTCTTGTTTGGACTTTAGAAACTCTTGTGTATAGAAGCGATCGACTCTCATTAAAAAATGAGAAAAGTAAAAGGTAAGTTAAAAATAAAATATTCTATCGTTATTGTAAAAAAAAAAAAATTAATTTCTTGAATAGGTTAATAAACGAATTATGCCAATATGTGGGTCCCACTTTTTAACAATTAATACAATTGAATGATGATTAAAGTGGTTGGATTGTGTCTTATGTGAACTTTAGGAACTCTCATGTATAAAAGTGATTCAGCCCCGTATGATGATCATTATTTGATAAAAACGAAGTTTTATATAGTGAATTTTAAGAGAGCGTGTAGGAGAAAAAGAATTTAAATTCACGTGCAAAATATTGTATTTTATGAATGTGTGATTAAAAATGAATATTTGAAAAAAAAAATTAAAATAAATTTCATCAAACAGAGGCTCTATCTCATTACAATTTTTTTTTAAAAGGTCAACTAAAAATAAAATATTCTATCGTGGTTATAAAGAATCTAGTTTCTTTGAATCGGTTGATGAACGCAGTAATCAACAAAATATAATGATAAAACTAACGTAGGTGACCTCAAATTTATAGAAAATGAGATCTAACCTGCTTGGTATAGATTCTTTATTATTATTATTATTATTTTCAAACTCGTTTTTAATCACATATTTTCGAATAAAATAATTTTGCATGTGAATGCATAACTCTTTCATACTTTTAACTACACATTCTTTGAAAAAATATCATTTTCACAAAATCTATTTTCGAAAAATAGACATCAAACATACCATTTGTACGGTTAACAATTAAATAAATTTATTTGAAAACTTAAAAATGGTCCCTTTTTGGTTTAGTTAAAAATTATTTTTTGATAAATTTTGATAAAAATTAATGAAATGATTAATTGAAAAATTGATAAAAGTTATGAATTTTATAAAATATACTCCCTCCGTCCCAAAAAGATAGTCCTATAGTTATTTTCACACGGATTAAGAAATGATAGTTAATATAGTTAGAGTATTAAATTTTACTATATTTTTCCATCTATACCCTTTGTCCCNTAATACATGTTTAAAATGGAAACAGGACTATCTTTTTGGGACGGACTAAAATAGTATACAGGACTATCTTTTTGGGACGGAGGGAGTAGGATTAACAGACCAAATTTTGGAAATGATAGCATGAGATGACGTCACCATGACCACAAGACCCATGTCTTTTTTTTTTTTGGTGAAAAGACTGATTAGTCATTGAAATTATAGATCGGTTTCAATTTTGTCACTAGATTTTTAATTTGTTCTAAATTAGCCATTCAACTTTAAGATTTGTTTTACATTGGTCACTCAATTTCAATTTGTTCCACATTAGTCATCTTAAATTTTGTTTCTCTTTGTTTACAATGTTAGTTTCTTTGCAACTCAAAGATTGTCTACGTAGATTAGCAACAATCGAAAGAGGTTTTCAAACGGATCCCTTTCTCCACGGTGACAAAATGTATAGTCATTTGATACATCAAATTTACATTAATTATTAAGGGTAGACGAATTCGGTAACCAGTATAAAACAAAACATAAAGTTTAATAGCAAATTTGAAACACGTTTTTAACACTATCGTGACGTAACATAATGGTAAGTCAGCACGTCACATATAGACACATAGCAAAAAGATTCGTTACGACTTTTAATTGAGTAATTATCATCAATTTGAAACTAAAATTCAATGACATAGTCAAACTAAACTGAAGTTGAATTATCCAAATGTAATAAATTAAGATGGAGTAGTGCAATTGAGATTTTGCCGAAAGTTTAGTGATCGCTTATGAAATAGCACACGCAAGAATAAATGGTCCAACCAATTACCAGATTTTTACGCCGTCCACTCACACACGAACCTCGTTCCACTGTCCTCTCTCTCCCCAAGGAAAACCATTCTTTTTCTTTGGTTTTCAAGAATCTGTTTGTATAGAGTTGATCCGCAGGTAAGCTTCAGAATGGGTTTTTTTCGCTTCTACTAAATTTCTTACCAAACATGGAGTAGTTTCAGTTTCTTTTTTGGTCTATTTTTGGAACTTTATTTTGGAGGCTTTACATTTCCTGCTAAATTCAGTAGAATTTTAATCGCAAAATTTATTTTTAGGAGACTTGCAGACTTTTTATTAAAAATTGTGGTCGTGTTATTGCTTATGGTTCATACAGTAATGGGTAATAGATTTTACCATCTACCACTATACTTTATAGGATTTAATCGTGAATTGTGTGTTCTATGTTGGAGTTTTCATGTTCAATTTGATTAAAGAAACAGATAAATATCTTACAATAATAACAGTTACCAAAAATATGATGTCTTCTTCATTGTGTATATATTTTTCTAAATCGTTAGATTGTTTGTTCGCAGTTTACTATTGTATTCACCATATGTATTGTTTAAAGATTTATTTGTTAAGGGCCACATCAAATAAAGATGAAAACATAGATGAATTTATAAGAGTTTTGGCTACTCCTCTTAACAAGGTTGATCTTTTGAGAGAAACCCCAAATCTTAACAGGGTATCAGAACCCGTTAAGCTCCAACGAGCAATTTGATTCGATTAAAATTCAAAAAAATGAGCATACAAATTTCAAGATTGATTTGCTCAAACGAGCCACCATTTTGCGATGACATATTAAGGGATAGAATCCCACATCGAATAAAGATAAGAGTTTGAGCTACTTCTCTTAACAAGATTGACATTTTAAGATGGAACCCCAAATCTTAATATTCTTCTCATTTTGATTGTATCTATGCGAAGTTTTTTATTTGTAACTAAAGTAAAGAAAGATATCATTCATCAATAGTATCGATCATCGCCTCAGTGCACCTTTGATTCATTGTCCAATATTTTAAAATGCTTCACAACTCTGCTGGACAATAAATTAAGGGGTTCGCTGCCACCTATGATTATCATTAAATAGCATAATCTTTTGTACAAATTTTGTTTATTGTAGTTAAGAGCAAATTGATTTTTCTTATTTTAACTAGTGAAATTTTTTTAGACTCGAGAATGGAGTTATAGGCCTCTATCTATGCAAAAAAAAAAAAAAAATAAAAAAAAATTGATTTCTTGGCTTTGAGCATATGCATTGAATGTTGTTCTGAGTTATTTCTAAATTAGAAGAAAATTGGCACAATTAAATATGCACTAGCCAATTTTTGTTTTCAAGCTTTTTCTTTTTCTTTTCTCGGTGTTTGGGGGGAGGGGAGGGGGGGGATAGAAGTCGGAAGGTACACTGAAATTTTAAATGGAGTTTCTAATCTGACTTCAAATGGAATAATTCTTAGTCTTATCCATCAGCCACGTTATCGAGTGTCAATGGAACTCCCGATCCTATCTAGTGCAGCTTCGTAGATTGCCTTTGACAATTTATCCACTGGCTTGTTTTGCTTCTGCTTTTGCTTTCCTGTTTGCAGCGTTGTATTTTCATGAAGTTTGCATTATATTCTTGGATAAACGCTGACAAGTTTTATTCTTTTGTAGTCATATGCAGGTTATTGTTAAACATTTTTGTGATTGATGGCTTCACCATGTCTTGATATTTCCTGGCCATCCTCAATCGTTAGATCCTCTGATCGATCTTTCAATTTATGCCTAGAGGAAGGGAATTCGACCGATACTTTAGATTTTTGTAAGGACAAACACTGTTCAGTATGTTACAGTCGTAACATTCCTATACCTCCTTGGCCACCTAGTAAAATTCGTCCAAAAATGAAAAGTCATAGAGGGCTTACAGATTCTTGTTTTGTTCCAAAAGAAACGAAAGATACATTGGACAAAATTTTCTTACAGGGATATGGAGCCGATGTACATATCATTACTGTGGATGGGTTGATTATTGCAGCTCATAACAACGTTTTGGTAACTAACTATTTCCTGTAGTGTACCCTATTCCACATTTTCAGTATGGCATATTTGCTTACGTACCACTATTTGTTTGGTTGTTAGTTTCTATTCTAATTTAATATATTTTTATGGGAATTTGTTGATGAATATTTAATATGAAGCATGGCCCAGTTCCATGTTCTGATCTCTGTTTTTATTGACTTATTAGCATAAAGTGCATGTTTGGTGCGTAATACTAAACAAGAGTAGACTCTATAATAAACAAGATTTTAAAAATATAAAATAATTATTAATATTGTATGTAATCCTTCCTAGCAAACAAGCCAGAAGAGTAACATGTAGCTGTTAGAGCTCTATATTAGTCATGGGAAAAATCCATCATTCCAGTCTCTCTTTGGAATTTGTTTTGCTGATTACGATGATTATTTTTCCCTTTTTTCTTAGAGTAATGCATCATCAGTGCTAGGGAATTTGCTGCAGCAATCAAAAGATATAAATGGTATCAGACGTGTAAGGATTCCTGGGGTACCTTATGACGCTCTCCGCACTTTTATACGTTTCCTTTATTCATCATGGTACGCTGGAATACTTCCTTTCATGTTCTTATTTTTCACAAGCCTGTATTGTTTTACTTTATGAATAACAAAAAAGAACATTCTTAGACATAGTTTTATGTACGACATAATCTATCACCATGTTACTCGAAATGCAAACTCACCTTACCATTCTGCATGGTCTTAGGATGCGTTACTTTGCGTTAGCAAAGATAGAAAAGAAGTGTTAACCATTAGCATGTATTCTTAAAAGTTAGTTGCCTTATTTGCATATTTAGGAAGGTTATGTGTCTAACGAATCTAGCATTGAGCCATCTCTTTTTGAAAGCTTTGAGTAAACATATTTATTATTTGAATATAGTCTTCAACATGCCCCTCACGTGTAATCCATATTTATTTTATTGAAGGCATGACACTTGGACAATATTTATATATGGGTGGAGAAAGACTTGAACTCAGGTCTTTTGACTATTGTAATATCATGTTAAACCATCTCATTTAAAAGCTTAAGCCATCAGAGAGGGAACAACTTTTTTTACTTGAATTTAGTCTTCAAAAATCTATTCGTAATCTTTTTAAGAACAATTGGAAATTGCTTTGTGCTTCCAGAATGAGATGAATGATTTCAAAATCCCGTTGCATATTTGCCTGTTCTGGTTGTTTCTGCTACCTAATTACCCCAGAGACTTCTGTTTGTAGTATCGGTCATTGTGTAGCGAGATTTTCTTCGCCAATTGCTGTTCAGTACTCTGAAATTGTGATCATGTGGTTTTATAATGCAGCTATGAAGAAGTTGAAATGAAGAAATTTGTTCTTCATTTGTTGGTTTTATCACATTCCTATGTGGTTCCATCTCTTAAAAGAGAGTGTACACGACTTTTGGAACGGGGTTGGCTGACCAAAGAAAATGTTGTAGATGTGCTGCAATTAGCTACAAAATGTGATGCACCACGACTCGCCTTGGTTTGCATGCGTATGGTAGTGAGGGACTTCAAATGCATATCATTGACTGAAGGATGGAAAGTAATGAAGCGTGCAAACCCTGCTCTTGAACAGCAACTTTTAGAGTCACTCGTTGAAGCAGATTCAGTAAGTTACCCGTTGCCTATTTCACCATTTGAGTGTCCGGTCGAATCGTTGAATCAAATTGAGTTGTATGCATTTAATTTTTGTTCGATAGGTTATACAGCTTGAGATTTTTTATGGGTTATGTCCACTGGATTTTTTGGTACCCTTCCTACGGTTGCATGTTTGCAAAGCTTAAAAAGTTCACTGCCAATTATATTTACTTGTAAATAACTGACTAACTTTTAAAATTAAAAAATATATATATTAAGTTATTGGTCGATGTTGAAAATATGAGCCCCTGTTTGACAACCATATATGGGGAAAATAGAATTCTGAATAGTGATTTTTATGAGATTGTGTGGTTAAAAAGTAGGGAAAAGTTTTAGATTTATGTGTAAAATATTTAATTGTGTGAACGTGCGGTTGAAAATGAGTATATAGATGATTGTCAAACAAGTGCTGAAATTATTGAACCCCGTTGTCCCAAATAAACAAGGTTATTCCCCAAAATTTTCTAGAACCATGGCATGCATTTACTCAAAATAAGAAATTGGTGAAGCTTTTACCATTTTTGTTTTGCCCAATACTGGTAAAAAGTATCTTACTTTATATATTTTTTTCTTAGAGAAAACAAGATCGATTGAAGAAAATTGAAGAGAAGAGGTTATATCTGCAACTACACGAGGCCATGGAGGCTCTGCTTCATATTTGCAGGGATGGATGCAGGACAATTGGGCGTCGTGACAAAGTGCTGAAAGGAAGCCAGGTGGTGTACAGTTTCCCGGCTTGCAACGGGCTTGAGATTTTAATTCGTCATTTCTCAAGTTGTAGTACAAGAGTTCCAGGTGGATGTGTCCATTGCAAGCGCATGTGGCAGCTTCTTGAACTACATTCCCGCATGTGCAATGAGCCCGACTACTGCAAGGTCCCTCTTTGTAGGTGCGTATGCTCACATTGAACTTTAAAAAATGCTGAACAATGCGCCTTAATTGAACATCTGTTAAGCACGAAAAAGAAAATAAAAATTTAAGCCAAATAGTATGCAGATATGCATCTAGTCAAGTGGTTTAGGCATCGACCTGTTTATGAGTGGTTGTAATGCATGCAGAAATCTGGTAATAAATGCCTGAAATTTATGTAGGATTTCAAGTGGCTATCTCAGGTAAAAAATGTGAAAATATTGCCAAATTCATGAGAAGTGTCTATATTTTCGTCGTTGTCTTGCCTTGTCCGGACTCCAACAATCATTCCAGTTCAATTATTAGGTTTATATGAGTCGAGTTTGAGTCATTTATGCTATGGATTGTAGGCATTTCAAGGAGAAAATGCGGCAACAAAGCAAGAAAGAAGAAGTGAAGTGGAAATTTTTGGTGAATAAAGTTCAAACGGCAAAAATTGCCATGCGACTATTCTCTTCTCAGCGGTCGAGTTTTTGAAGACCAGATTGCAGATGTTAGTCGCCATATCGGAGTATGGCCTATATTTTAGCTGGCCTTATTCAGACGTAAATACTAGAAAGATAAATCGAAAAAAAAACTGTAGAAATGGTTTGTTAAGAAGTTTTAGTATGATCTATGATGCAAACTTTGTTGTGCTCTTTTGGACAATTCACTAGCTAATTTTCTATGACATTGAATGAATTTTTATTTTTAATTTTCCATGGAGGTCCTATTTTGGTGAAATTTTCATAATAGTCCTCTTGTAATAACCCAAGTGGAAAATGTCTATTTCACATTTTTTTTTCCCTTTAAAAGGCTCTTCTTGATGATCAAATATTTAAATAGATATTACTGAAAACTGCGTTCATTTTCTTTATATCATATTTTGCTCAGCTCTAACGATCCAGCATTCCCTACCTTTAATAGAAGTTTCTTTGTATCACAGGGAAATGTTTTTGTTTGACATTCTTTGTTGTTAAAACATGGTGGAACGAATAGAATATTGTAAGTGCAACATATATCAGTTAGCATAGAAATTCAAGAAAAGAGATCGAATCATATCAATTGATAAAAAGGTTATCATGAATGTACGTAATCGAACTATCAACTCACACTAAAGGACATCGAGAGAAAGGGATAAGAACCACAAGAAATACGTTCAAGTGTGTATTTGGCAATTTTATTTTTTTTAAACATGTTAATTTATTGTTATTTTTAAGTAAAAAAATCACTTATTTAAAAGTAATGGAACCGGGTTGGCAGCTGTTTGAGTAGATGCACTGAGTCTGCAAATTCACAAGATTAGATTAGGTCCCTGTTTGTCTCCAATTTTCTTGCTCATTTTAATGAAAATTCTAGCTGTTACTTGGTCCACAGTCGCAATTTTTGGCTTCACCATCTCACAGTGGGACCCATGGATTGGAAAAAAAAAGGGGCCAAAAAATTCATACTTGAGTACAAATAATGGGAAACAAACAGGGTGTAGATATCATGTGGGAAAAAACAATTAACCGATAATGTGGTTTCAAAAATTCAAATAGAACCGCGCTATAGGTCCCGGCTCAACGACCAGGACCTTTGGCTTTTCCCATTCAAATAAGATAATTGTTATGCATTTTGAAAATTGAAATGCGACGAGTTCTATGCAACGTGTGACTACAAAATAAATAAAAAGTCACTAGTAAAATAAAACTTGTAATTAAAAATAAAATTTGAAAAATTTAAGGTTGAGCCCCATATTTTTGGGTTAATAGTGATTTTTTTTGGAGAGCGTGTGTTAAACAGTAGTGAAAAGTTTACGCATAAAACTATCTATATATTATATTAAAGAAGCATAGTTTCCTGCCCAAATGCCCGCCCAACATCCCACCTAAACCATCTATATTATATATTATTATTATTATATTATTATCATATATATATATTTGGTGAGATAAAAAATTATTTTTTTGTTTTATTTTTATTATTATTTTTTTAAAACTTAAACCTTTTTTTATTATTATTTTTTTAAAACGTAAGAGATGTACTTTAATTTTTTTTATTGTATTCATTTTAATCTTTATTGTATGTTTATGTTAAGTTAGAAAATTGTTAGCTCGAGAATAGGAAGGAAAAAAAAAAAAAATTTTAAGCCTCC